>JZKD02S1727617.1:610693-632096 GCA_000966675.3 Picea glauca
GTTGGATCAATGGTCTAGATCTCATGTTGATCTGACGGTGTAGATTCAGTCGGGATTTCGCATATCGTGAAATCGAGATTTTCATTGCATTGTTTTCTTTGCATATTGAAACCCCCGATCCCCGAAACTCCGATGAAGCCTCCTATCTACAAGTGGATGGTCCCGATCTCTGCTTGATTTAACGGCTGCGATCAAATCGCGAAATCGCATATCGCGATTTCGGGGTTTTCGATGTCAAGTGAATTGGATATCTCAAAGTCTCGATCCCCGAATCTCCGATGACTTATCTCCCTCGCAACTTCTGCAGATCTGACGGTTGTCGGCCTTTCGGGAAATTTGAATGGAATCCAACGGTCACTGGATCTGTGTCTTCCTTCTTCTCTGTAAGCTCTTGCTGCGYGCGTTTTCTTCAATGCTGTTCCTYCTGAGMTTTTACGTCCGAATCCCCAAGGGGTTTTATCCTTCTTATCCTGCCGTCTCCACTGTTGCCATTAATGACAACAACCATCAACACGCACTCGTTGCTTGTTCAATATTTGCCAACACACTCTGGTGATGTCTCTACAGTGATGTATTTAGGCTCCCAACAAAGACTTTTTGCCTGAGAAAAGTGATTGTTGTCTTCTTCCAAAAAACACATTTTTAAGATGAGTTCGCATGCTACCTATGTAATAAGGTGCGAGAATGCTTGATTCTCGCAGGCAACCCATACTTGGGGTGAGAACTGTTCACAGTCTGCTCTATAGGTGGGGTGCGAACCTGTTTTTAAGCTTGGAAAAGAGAAGAGGTAACGAAGGTTCTAGAAGGGAATCTTCTAGAAAATGAGTTGGCATTCGCATGGTTGGCATTCTACTAACTTCTCAGATTTGGTGGGATCATCCTCATCCATTTAATCATCTCTCATTCTCCTATATATTGAAAGGTTTCTCATGGATAAGGTTAAGCAAGATTGAATGAATAATTGGTGAAAGAATTGTGTGAGGAACTCTGCTTGGATAGAAGCTTGAAGACTCCATTTGGCCTATCAAGTTGTATTGGATCTTCTTCATGCAAGTATAGAGCAAGTGTGTGTGTTGGAACCAAGGGTCACTGAAAGGAAGCTTACACCATCAAGGCAATCCGGTTGTAATCTTCTACTTTCATTTAATATAATACAACGACATGTCCCTTTCCCATAAAATCACTCTTATTTTATTGCGTAACTCCTTGATCATATGCATAGGTTGACATTGAATATACTTTGCTATCTTCACTTTGGTTTGTTTGTGTTGTCTTGGACCCGATTTCACAAGAATATCAGAGCGAAGCGGGAATAACAGAGACCTAAGGAAGCGATATAAAGGTATGTCACTCGTTCCTTCCTATTAGTAGATTCAATGACTGCAACTTAGGGAAAGAGTCGCATCCGGTCTTGTTTTTTTCTAGATCCAGGTGGATCTAGGGAGATCTGTTAGTGTCCACACCTACCGATTTATCCGATAACAACCTTGTCACTCCACTCTCTCCTGAAGTTGTACCGTGGTTTAGGGATAAGACTTCTGAAGATTTGCTCACTCTTAGTTTTACAACCCCTCCTCCTATTACTATTGCTACTGTTGTACCCACACCAACCTATGTTCCCTTAACCCCTGTAGCCTTTTCTGCAAATCCTTTGTTGTTTCCTTTCCCTCCTGCAAGCTCAGTTCCATTTTCCCATGTGTGAACTCCTTCTCCTCCTATTTCTCCTCCACCTCATATCCCTATGGCAGGTGCTAATCCCCCTATAAATAGAATGGATGTTATAGTGGTTGCTAGATACGCCCCTATAATCCTACCTCAACCCATGAATCCTCTCCCTGCTGGAGATTACTTGAAATATATGCCTAAGTTCACCGGAGAGGAGGACATAACTGCTAAAGAGCACCTTGCTACCTTCTATAGCTATGCAGACAACCTAAAAATTGAAAATGAAGATGTCTAGATGAGAGTCTTTGTCCAGAGCCTCGATGGTGAGGTTAGGAAATGGTTTAGGGGACTGACCCCTGGATCTATTGTTGGGATTGAGGCTCTAGATAATGCCTTCTTGAGACAATGGGGGGAATAAGAAGGATTTCATGTATTATATGACAGAATTTGGGTCCTTGAAGAAAAAGGAAGGAGTGTCTATCTCCGACTTCTCCAAAAGATTCAATAAAATATGCAATAAGATCCTTGTTGAGGTTAAGCACAGAAGCCTCTGCGAAGATCTCTTATGCTAATGCATTTGACCCTGATTTCTACCTCCTGTTGAGAGAGAGAAGAGCTACTTCCCTAGCTCAAATGAAAGATGCGACCGTGGAAGTAGAATCTAACGTATTAGCAGTTGACAAGCTCAGAAATAAGGCCGATACAGACAGAAGAAAAGGAATATTTGAGGCTTCAACCTCTGGTTCTTTTGTGGCTCACCCTCAAGTGAATGAATTGACCAAGATGGTAAAATCCTTGTCTGTGGAAATGGAGAAGATAAAATTTGAAGGGAAGCAAGGATATAAAGCTGCCAAGAATGCTGAAAACAGAGGCAACTTTAGGAGGCCGACCTCAAGTTCTCTCAAGAGAACCCAGGAACAGAGATGGAGATGATAAGAGAATCCAGACCCCTCTTCAAAACAACTTGGTTGCTAATGAGGAAGGGGAGGAAATAGATGAGCTTGATCCTGGAATCCATTGTTTTGGAGACACCTCCCCTTTTCCCCATTTGACTCAATCAGCATAGGAGGAGTCTCTCATGGACAATCTGCTCAATGAGATGAGCAAGGGAGACAGAGCTAGCAATAGCCAAAATAAATACAACCTCAGATCCAAGAAGAAAGCTGGAACAACTGATTTTCCTGATTAGCCTCTCGTAGCAGAAAAGCTTGCTAAGCTTGCAACAAACACTGCCAAAGAAAATAAAACTCAGAATCTCTCGCTGATAGCCAAAGACCCTGTCCTAGAGGTGAGAGAAATTCCTAAGCCTCCTTCCTCCTTTAACTTTGAGCATGAAATTCAAAAAATCAGAATTCCTGTGCCCATTTCAGAGCTTGTCAAGCACGAAGACTTCAAAAAGTCCCTCTCTAAGCTTTTACAGCCCGAGCCATCCTGCCATTCCACAAAATCTATGAACCTCCAAGATGAAAAGCCAATAGTCATCTTAGGTCCTATGGTAGAATACAAAGATGATTCATCCCCTCCCTTCTACACATCCCTGAACATTCATGATAAGGTGTTGCATAACAGTCTGATGGATTCTGGGGCATCTCATAATCTCATGCCCAAAACTGTCATGGAAGAACTCAGACTGGAAGTCACAAAGGCCTACCACGATATGTACTCCTTCGATTCAAGGAGGGTGCAGTGTCTTGGGTTGATCAAAGATCTGGTGGTAACCTTGTTTCAGTTGCCCATGAAAAGTGTGGTCATGAATATCATAGTGGCTGATGTTCCTCCCAAGTTTGGCATGTTGTTGTCAAGATCTTGGATAAAAATACTTGGGGGAACATTACAAATGGACCTCACATATGCTACCATTCTGATCTTTGGAGGGGAACACATAAGATTGTATAGAGAAGCTCAGTTGTCCTACATTGTCAGCGATGAGGTAGACCCCACCAATCACCCCATCTTTGCGCTTGATACTGATTTAGGATCCAACTTATTGCAGCTCACCAACACCCCTGGGGATCCTCTTCAAATCATAAAGAAACCCATTTCTTTTTAGGGAATACATCCCCCAACTACTGTTGTGTGGAAATGTTCTTTGATGGAGCTTCCTCTAGAGAAGGTGTTGGTGTTGGAGTAGTTTTTGTTTCCCCTACCCAGAAAACTATATCTCTGTCATACAAATTAGAGTTCGAAGCTACCAATAATGTGGCAGAATATGAAGATCTTGTTTTGGGCTTGAGGGCTGCAAAGGACATGGGAATCAAAGAAATCGTTGTCTTTGGGGATGCTGATTTGGTCGTAAAGAAAGTCATAGATCTTTATCAAGCCAAGCATCCGAGGTTGAGATATTATAGGAATGAAGTGTGGGATTTAATAGACAGATTTTTCCTGGCTTTCAATATTTCATTCATTCCTAGAGAGGACAACACTTTGGCCGATTCTTTGGCTGTTTCGGCATGTAATTTCAGAGTTCCCTTGCCACCCAAGCTCAAGTACTATATAGAAGTAAAATACAGACCCTCTATACCAGACAATGTCAAGCATTGGAAGGTATTTGAGGATGATCTTGAGATCAGAAGGTTCCTGGAGACAATTAATGAATTTTCTGCATTATAAATAGATTGGGAACATGAACCTGAAAGTGGCTCCCATACTGATGTGTTTTTAAAGAAAATTGCTAATCATCACATTGTGCAGTTACCAAGTAATCACATTCCAAAGGGATTAGTCCCATTGGAGAGGCTATTTGACAATAAAGATGTGGTAGTGAAAGTTAAGAAGCCGATTGATGATGCCGACATATCTGAATGCAACATTGGCACAGAGAAGGAGCCAAAGTTTGTCAAATTGTCAAGCAGTTTGACAAGGGAGCAGAGGACCGAGTATGTTGAGATTTTGAAGTAGTTTGCTGATGTGTTCGCCTAAACATACGAAGATCTCAAAACATATGACACGGGCATCATTGAGCATAAGATCCCACTGAAAGAAGAAGCCAAACCATTTCGGCAGAAATTAAGACAGATTAATCCTATGTTGTTCCCTGTCATGGAGAGAGAGGTAAAGAAGTTGTTGGATGCTCAGATCATTGTGCCTTTGAGGTACTCGGAATGGGTAGCCAACTTGGTCCCAGTAAGAAAGAAGAGTGGGGAAATCAGGCTTTGTGTCGATTTCAAGAACCTGAACAGAAGCTCAAAGAAAGACAATTATCCCTTATCGAAAATGGAACACATAATGCAAAGGGTAACTGACGCATAAAGGATATCCATGATTGATGGCTTTTCGGGCTACAATAAGATATCAGTCCTGCCTGAGGACTGAGAAAAAACAACCTTCACCACTCCTTGGGGTACATTCATGTATGCCAAAATTCCCTTTAGACTGATGAACGCAAGGGAAACCTTTTAGCGAGCCATGGATATCACTTTCATTGGAGAAAAGGACAAGTTTGTGGTCATCTATCTAGATATTACAATTTTCTTCAGATCTGATAAAGAACACTATGCGCATTTGAAAAGAGTTTTCCTGAAGTGCAGAAGGTTTGGCCTTTCCCTGAATCTGAAGAAATCTTTGTTTTCCATGAAGGAGGGGAAGTTGTTGGGCCATATAGTATTAGCCGAAGGGGTCAGGATCGACCCTAGCCAGGTGGAAGCAATCCAAGCCTTATCACTTCCCAGATCCAAGAAGGAAGTCCAATCCTTCCTGGGTAAAATTAATTTCTTGAGAAGGTTTGTTTGCAGTTTTGCTGAACTGGTGAAACATATCACGACAATGCTTAGGAATGGGAACACAGTAAAATGGACTGCTCAGTCCAGAGAATCCTTCAACCAGATCAAGAGGGCACTGAACAAGACACCTATGCTTATCAGTCCTGATTATTCCAGAGATTTTCTGATCTTTTCGTTTGCCTCTTTGGACACAGTGGCAATTGTTTTACTACAAAAGAATGTTGAAGGGCTGGAGCAACCTATCTCCTTTTTCAGTCGGGCATTGAGGGATGCTGAAATCAAATATAACATCATGGAAAAGAAGGCCTATGCTTTGGTTAAGGCTCTCAAGGATTTCAGAGTCTATGTCCTTCATTCAAAAATCATTGTGTATGTTCCTTCAACTTCAGTGAAGGAAATTCTCATTCAGTCGGACATAGATGGAAGGAGGAGTCGATGGATCACCAAAATCCTTGAATTTGACCTGGAGACAAAGCCCACCAAATTAATCAAAGGTCAAGGTTTAGCCAGAATACTGGTCGAATCTAATCGCGAAGTCTTGGGGCTAAGCTTCGTCGGTGAAAACTTAGAAAATCCACAGGCTGAACCTTATGATGCAAATGCTTAGAAAGACCCCCCATTAGTAGGATGCCCTTGGTATGAGGATCTCATATATTTTCTACAAGAATTACGGCCCCCTGATGGCATGCAGAGGAAAAAGGCGAGAGCTTTAAAGCTCAAACCCATTAAATACTGCATGGTTGGTAAAGATCTATTTTGGAAAGACCCCCTGGGATTACTGCTGAGATTTTTAGACTCACATGAAGCACAAAGGTTTATGTCAGACTTTCATGATGGTTCGTGTGGGCGACATCACTTCTGGAAAACGACGGCTCATAATATTCTCAGGGTTGGTTATTTCTGGCCCACTTTGTTCACTGATGTTTTCACAAAGGTCATAGCCTGTGAAAAATGCCACAAATTCTCAGGAAATCAACAGCTAAAACCCCTGCCATTGAAACCTATGATTGCTTCAGGACCCTTCCAGCAATGGGGCCTAGACTTCATTGGGGAGATTCATCCTACATCCAACGGTCAACATAGATGGATCATGACGACCACATATTATTTTACCAAGTGGATAGAATCTATCCCCACCAATAGCGCGACCCATAAGGTAATCATCAGCTTCCTGGAGGATATCATAGCAAGGTTTGGCTATCCGAGCCGAATTGTCACCGACAACGCTACATCTTTCAGACCTGAACCACTGATCTGATTTTATGAGCAGTTCAAAATTTCTTTGATCCACTCTACCCCCTACTATCCGCAAGGCAATGGACTAGCAGAGTCCTCTAACAAAGGCCTCATCAAAATCATCAAAAGACTGTTAGAAGACAACAACAAAAACATGGGATTCAAAACTCAAATTCGCTCTGTGGGCTGATAGAGTGACACCAAAGAGGTCCCTGGGCATCTCCCCTTTCCAGCTCGTATATGGGACTGAAGCAATTTTCCCTTCCCAGTTAGCCCTGCCTGTGGCAAAGTTCTTCCAAGACTGCCGGGAAGAACTTGACGATATGATCAGGAGTATACATCAACTGATAGAAGTGCAACAGACTAGAGAGCAAATGATGGACATAGCACACGATCGTCAACAGAAAATCAAACAGGCCTTTGACAGAAAGGTGAGAAAAGAGAGTTTCCAGCTGGGAGAGTTGGTGCTCAAATGGGATGCTCCGAGATAGGACAAGGGCAAGCATGGCAAATTTGATGCCCTTTGGAGCGGTCCCTTCAAGATTTTTGAAGTGTTTCCAAATAACACTTACAGGTTGCATAATCTGGATGGTCTCGAGGTTTTTTCGAGCCCTGTGAATGGGCACTTCCTTAAAAGGTTTATTGTTTGAAAGCCGCAGTCAGCATCCCTTCTTTGTAAATACCATCTCCGTTTTATGTTATTTTTTGTTTGTTTGAATGAAAGACTCCACAACCTAACACTAAGGCACTGAAACTGCAAAAGAGATCTTAGAGCCTCACAGGGAGGACTCTATCCCCCATGGATCCTAATGTTAGCGCTTAAACTTGCCTTGTTCTCATGGATTGTGGTTTTGGTCTAAATCTGTGATTTTGTTTGTCTTTTTCCCCTTTTTGCAGACCCGATCATAGTTTTTCCTTCCCGACGTATATTTTCTTTATTTGTTTTCCTTTAGTCGACTGATTTCCCTGTCAAAATGTGCCCGAGAGAAATCAATCCCGAGCTTCTTTGTTCTCCTTGAGGCCGATGGCTTCTCTTTTTACCTCCATCACTGAACCTTCGCCTTCCCAAGCCTAAGTCTGGTCGACCATCCCCAATTCTACTGTCTGCAGCACCAAGAAAAATTGAGCAGTGACACAAATCAGGCAAACGGGCAAAGATCAGTTTTCAATGGCGAGGATCCATAAATCGAGCAGATCAACGGAGATTGGGCGACGACGATCGCGGAGTTGCACGAAGAATAGTGGCCAATTGAGTTGTTTCGAGAGTCAGCGTTTCGAGGTTCTCGTCAATGCATGCACCCATAGCCCGAAACCCCGAAACGCGAAATGCGAAAGCTTTGAGGTTGAGCCCACGGTCCTAGCCGGTGACCATATGGACGAAGGGTAAGGGAGGCGCCATCACAAGTTGCGCCCCATCGCGATTTCGGCTATCGCGATTCTAAGCGACAAGGGGTCGCTCCTCTCCATTACAGATTTGCGAAAGCAGAAGTCCCGACACATCGAGACCGTTGATCAGAGAAAGATCCAAGCCGTAGGATTTGTTGTTTCGGCTTTCGGGCTATCGAGAGTCTAAGGTACATTGGGTCGGTTCCTTCCCATCGCCGATACCCGAAATTCACGAAGCACCTAAGATGTCGGGCACGGTCACAACCTCAGGGTTGTATGAAATGGAGCCCGAATAGATGAGGGCCAGGGTCGTTCAATTGCGAATATATCGTGGTCGTCCGTCTCAAAGCAAATATGGCCGCCGATCTCAGCCGCAGTTTCAGGATTTTGGGCATCGTCATAGCAGAGGTCTAGGAGAGGTGAAAATCCCCGAAAGGAAAACGTCGAGATGCATTTGAGGGGAGACACGTGGTCATCCCCTGTGTATTTAGTCTCGACCACCCTCCATGGAAGAAGCAATTAATGAATTTTGAGCAGGTGGGTTAAACCTCAGCTCAATCCATAAATGGAGGGCGTGGGGGTCTGAAGTGGTCGGCTCGTGGTACCCCTGTGTGCATGTCCTCCTGCAAGAGCCATGCCGATATGATGTCCTCGTCAAACGAGAAGAGCCTGCATACGCTATCTTGGAATTTAATGGCTCAACGACTCTCCTACTGTCAGGGGAAAATTGCTCTGAGTATATATACTCAATTTTGATATTTTTGTAAGGTTCGATGGTTGAGCTAGGCTCTCGTATTGTAAAGTTTTGATGAAGCACTAGTTTTCTTGGTTATGCAAATGTATCTGGGACTTCCTGTTTAATGAAAGTCATCTTCTTTCCATCTCTTTGTAAACACTACTTTAAGACATTTGGAATTGGAAGATCCAGTCGAGGGTGATTGTGTTGTTGTGATGTATGTTTGATCATGGCAGTATTTTTACCAGTTTTAAATCAATTTCCCGTGTCATCTTTTCTCTCTTACACTAAGTAACTCAGAATTGGAGGATCCAGTCGAGTTGTTATATCAGCATTGTGATGACGGTTTGATCACCGTGTTGTTGTAACTGTGTCACTTAGGCACATCCTCGGTGTCTTGTATTTCTTCTCCAAGTTGTTGGAAGGCCTGATGCCCATAGCAGTCTTGTTCACTTTCTCACCAAGTCTTCCCTCTGCTCATTTTAAATTCAACTTCCTGACTGAAGTTAGATCAGGACCTCACCTACTTGTGCATGCCTGGCCTAGTTTTCTGAGTTAAAATGATATTTTCCTGGGTTTGCGCCCATTCGACCACCATAATACATTATCATGACATATAAAACTGATGGGTATCGGGCTTGTCCTCATCGTAATCTGAGGATGACTTCCGGTGCTAACAGAGGCAACGAGGGAAAATTTCACATAGTTATAGGTGTGCATGGGTTGGATGTGCCAAGCATATGAGACCCAACAATAAGGCTTGCAATGCAAGCATTGACATGCAAGTTACTAAGGAAATGTAGAAAATACCAAGTGCCAGCCAGAGTGATAGTTGTGACTGAGAAGTGTGTCGATGGGGTCTTGATGAGCCGGGAACCTTACTTATTGAACCAATTCCTCATCGATTGCACATAATCATAGGATATAGGCATGGAATTCCATTATCCATGGCTGCTAATTTTGATTGCGTTCATAGTGTGGGAAGAGCTAGAGGATGCGTAGTTCTTGGGACTCAGAGGTAAGCCATGCTTGGTGGATAAATATAAATTTTTTTGGTACATGACTAATAAAAGAAGACATATCGACAATAACGTGGAGTTATTTTTATACAAAGAAAGGATTCAGAAATGCATCAAGGATACACCACGCATTTCACCACAACTAGTAGAGGCATACACCCCGATTGCGCAGTTCATAGCAGACCAACATCATATCTATGTATAGACAAAGAAGGAACTAATAGAATAATGGGTTTAGACAAAGTATAAGATCACAGAAGAAGATATCCACCTGATCATGTAGGATTGGGATCCATAGTGGAAGAGTCCAACGAATGGAACAGAGGCGAAGCACCTTTATAATGATGCAGAAGAACATGGTGATGAGCAGGGAAATGCATAGGGTGATGGACAAAGCAATGAACAGAGTAGAGACATAGAACACACATAGGAAAAAGTCGAAGAGAAGAGGAATGACAAGGGAACGGGGCCAACCCCCCTACGCGTAAGATGAAGAAAGCTCATAAAGAGCTAGTCATTTATACTCTGATAGATGATGACATCGACATAATCAAATATCAAGTGAGGGATGTCATAGAAGAAGCAATTGAACAAGCATCACACAAAAAAGAAGAACTGTACCAGTGGGTGCAAACACAGTTAACAACATTGCAACAACTATTGGAAGGAGCAAGGATAACACCAGAGCTTAGATCCAGAGAAGGACTTGTTATCGCACAAGTTGTAGGTTGGGAAAAACCTGACTCAACCACCAAATGGTGACAACTAAGAGAAAACCTACCTACTGTCACCTTAGGTAGGTATTCTCATCACTTTAGAGATGAAAGAATCACCTCAAGGGAGGAATCCTTGTGACCCTAGGGGGAAATGAGACATAAAGTGAGATGATTAAATGAAATCCCATATAGGTCAAGTTACTAGATGGAAGAAGGCTTGAGTATGAGTCTCAGGAGTGGTTTAAGGTTTCCAAGTGCTTGGGTACCTGCTGAGAGTGTTTGTACCTGCCCGAGACACAAGAAAAACCAACTATACGCAATATATGTTACTTGTAAAAGAAAGTTAAGATTTTTGCCCCTATTTGCAATAGTCAACAAAAATATATATTGGCAATAAAATCAATTACTTACTGCAAAAATAACCATAAAAAACATCAAGTATTTATTGGGCAACAAAGCACTAAACATGCAAACTAATTCCCAATACTTTAGCACAAGCTTTGATGGTGAATTAGGGCTACAAAAAAATGTTTTCAAAGATTTTTCAGAGCAGCCAAATGACTGTAGAAAATATTTTCTACATAAGCACTTTTACCCCAAGGAATTAGCCAAAAAAAATCGCAACAATAGCCAATATCAAGTAGATTAACAATAACAACTTTCCAACTATTTCCAATGGTAAAAGAGTGAGAAATTGAGCTTGAAAAAGACAGTTTGCAACAACCCTAATGGATGTAGCATAAGTTTATAACAACAAAAATATATCCTTGACCAATCAAAACGCCTTAGAGGCCTTAGTGAGCTTTAAGCACATAGAATAGATTCCAACTTAGACAATTTCAATATCTCATGATTTCACATATGCCAATGCAATGATTTTGTTTCTCCAATGCAAGGAGATTAATGCCTTTAGATATTGGGTTGTGGATTCATAAAATTTAAATATATATTTAAGCTACTTCCTTGGGGGTGTAATCCCTTTTACTCCCCAAGGAAAGTTAAAATAGCTAGGAAAAATCCTAGAGGGTGTAAACCCTTCCTTTATGCAACAAGTTATTTGAAGACAAAATGACAGGTTTAGTGGGGTTGTATGCCCTTATACACCCAAAAATATTAGCAAATTAACCTTGCAACCAAGAAAAGGAGCAATAAAAAGAGAGATTCCTTACCTAGTCCAAGCATTAACAAGATAAACCTCATTTTTACCAAGAAAATCCACCATAAAGCAATAAATAAGCCTCCACAAGAGATAACGCATCATCATTCATCCAATTGACAAAGATAAACCATTACAAGAGAAAGTGACAAGAGATATATGCAAAATTACCAAAGTAGGCACAAATTTCATCCAAGGAGTCTCTCTCACAAAGGAGAGCTTTGATCAAATGAGTTTCAAATGATCTCTATTTATACAAAATGTCTTAAACATAGTTTGTCCACATAACTTAGGGTAAAACATAAGACGAGGGGTCAACAACCCTTATATTACCCCTTTACAAAGACAATATTATTTAATTCAACTAAAATTTGAAATTGCACAAGGAAAACCCTAAAGAGACGACGTCAACCTCCTTTGAGGCCACGTTTTGGCACTTAGGCTAAGTCGTTGGGATTGGAGATGGGTGTGCTAGACCTCCAAAGGAAATATGTCCTTAATCCTTCACGTTTCCTCATGGTCCAAAGCCTCATTCCTCCAAAACATGCCATGTGTGCTCATCACCACTCAAAACACCCTAAAGCATGATGTCAACCCCCTTTAGGTGACATTTTTGGCCTCCAAAGCAAGTCGTTTGACTTGTGAAGGCATGGTTAGGTCATCCAAGGTGTCTTCTAGGAGTCCAAAGGAAAGTATTATTCATCCGAAATGTGGGCCCTGGTATCCAACCTTTTTTATTCAAACCCCATGGAAGCCCAATCTAGGCTTACTCCTCCAAAATTGTCCATCAGCTGGGTCCTACAAAGACAAATGGATACACCCTCCAAGGATATCAAGAAAAAACATCATGATGAGTAAGTCAAATCAATAAAAGATCCATTTAAGAAAGTACATCCAAACCACCTCATAAAAAATAAACTAATGCGCAAAGACCTTATGCAATTTACCAAGTTTGAGTATGGGAGGGTTGACAAAACGACCTATTGGGCAAATTGTCCCTCAAGTTTAGGGATGTTTCTTGAGGGGACCTCCTTCTAAGTCATGTGGATTATGTGTTATGGATGAGGGGAATAATTTTGGGCATGGGGTTCATGACATACAAGGGGTTGTAGTGTCTCGCTTATGGGTGCCTTTCTAGAGGGTGTATTGCACCTTCATTTCCAATGCATCATTTTTCCAAGCCCATTCAATGCCATTAATTAATTAGTAGTCCAAAACCTTGGGTACTCCTTATTGGTGAATAAATTAGCTTGGGGGGTATGATAAGGACACTTGAATTTAGAGGTACATAGAGCGCCATATGCAAGGAAAGAAAGGGACATTGCATGAGTGTACACACCTCAACAAGTGGGGACATTTATATAATGTTAATTTTCTTTTGCAGGTCTTTGATTTTTTAGGAGAATATTTTCATTGCTCTCAATACCTCTTTGGGTGAGCATATGGAAGGTTCATAATCAAGATTTTATCTTTTTCCAACCACAAGCCTTCGAGCCTTCATCTTCTTATTCCCATGAAGTGAGGGACAACCCCTTCTTGGGTCAGTATACTCGAAAAAACCAAAAGGTGAGGAGATGGGGGGATGAAGTGTGGAAAGTGGCAAGTATGGTTGAGAATGGCATGATGACTCATCAAAAGGACCTCCTAGTAGCATACCTATCCCTAAACGTGACCCATTTACTAAGGAGCAATGTCAACCACCAAGGTAAACCAGAGAAAAGTGCATAATGTCCAAGCACATGTCACAAAATCAAAAGCAATAAGAGATGTAACAAATTCAAATGCCTCAAATATTGAAATGACACTCACCATAATACCTGACTTGTACCTCATGGAGCAAGATCCAATGTCTTCCGAAGGCCAGCTGATGTGGTGTATATCGTCATGATCAACCTAGAGTTGTGGTGGTGAGGTGAGTCAACATTGTTGGTCAAGCTGTCTCTCGGTACCCCATGTCTGCAACCTGAAGGCCTCGATACATCATCTCCTTAGTTATCCCACAAAATGGGGATAACATCTGGCTCCTACTTGGGGACATGTGCTCTCCGTAGAGTGCATGAGAAGCACAACATATATTGGTAGACTTGTGCCTACACTAAAACAAAACACTGTAAAATCTAAGGTGGTTATATCACCCTTCATTCACATACATAAAAATAAAATAAAAAAATGAGACTAATCTAAAAAATAAAATTTTAGCATTTTTTCAAAAATTTCTAAACTAAGCATGAAATCAATATGCAGGTAGAGAAAAATGAAATATGAAATGAATCTAAACTAACATGAGCAATCAATATGCAAATGAAAGAAAATCAAGATGACTTGCCTACTTACTTGGGACTTGGGGGCCCTAAAGATCAAGCGATAGGTGATGTCAGGTGAAGTCATACAACGAGTGCAACCAGTTGATCATCTCATCAAAGTATCTCCCCACGTGCTTGATTATGCAAAACAAAAAAGATAATTCAAGCATATAATGATCATGAGCATAAATAGATATATAATGAATCATGAAATAAAACTCATGGAGATGGGTGGGAGGGATGAAATCTTGCTGAAAAGAGTAGTCGCAATCCTGATCATCCTAGATATCATGCTAGAAAGGATAGCTACAAGCTCGATCAATCCATCTTTGAAGAGGGATATCATATGAAAATAATGGCTCATCTTCATCTCTGTTAGCACGATCACTACTTCCTAAAGACTGAGAATATTTGAGAGATCCCGAGAAGACCTCATGATCTCCCTAAGAAGAAGGAAAGAGGTAAGATACAAGCTCAGGTCTAGAGAAATAAAAACGTGGCCTTTTCATCAACGAATCCCTATAGAAATCCCCAATATGAAAATACTTTCACTTTGTAGAGTGAGTCTTTGATTGCTCTGGGATGGCCATGTGTTGGCATTCATCTAAAATTGAGGATGGAGGTGGCTGAAAGTCCTCACAGAACAAGTCTGCATCCACAAAAGGATCTGCATCACAACTCCCAAGGGATGGCCGAAAATCATCCTGAAAATGTTGCGTCGGGTCATCCTTGAATGGAAGGAACAAATCTGTAATTAGATCATCATTAGGATGCAAAACATCTAAATCATACACGCATGAATACCAGTCCTTTGATACCTTAACCCCCTTTTCCTGAGAGCTACCCTCAATGTCGTAAATGGGGTCTCCATAAAAAATGACACAACCAACATCCCATCTACGTCTCCTAGTTTATATCAACATGTCCATATGATCATCAACCAAATCCAAGGGTTGTTTCATAAAACCATCAATATGACTGGAATTATCCACCTCTTTATCTTCGTGTGCAGGAAGGAGAGAGGCTAGGGAGATTTCAATTTCTTAATCATTGAGACTAATTGCTTCTTCAACATCATGCGCAGGAGGAAAACAAGGATGGACAACCTCACCTACATCAAGCGGGGGCAAATATAATGATGTCTCAACATGTTGCAATTTGTCAAAATTTTTCTTCCTTTTTATGGACATGCCCCTCCATTGCCTCTTCATAATAGGGGGCTTGATCTTGAGTGCATAATGCTTTGTTTTCCAAAAAGGATCTATTGCATCCAAGGGTTCCTCTAATACTTCTCCATTTCCAAAGTCATGGAATAAAGAGTCATCAAGATCTTCAAAAGGATTACAACTCATCATGTTATCTTCTTGATGTGCCGGAGGAACGAAGGTCTAGATGTCTTCATTAGATGGAAGGGAAGATATGAGCATGGATAGTTCTTTGGCATATGTTTGAAATAATTCTTTTATACAATTCATCATTTCCTTAACAGCTTTATCATCAGCCTTTTCTTTTTCCATCTGTAAAAGTGCCCTTCTCGACACATGACAAGTTTTGGGTGAGGGTTTATCCCATGGTGCCATGATTCCATTGACCAAAGAGGTACCTCAATGGACTTGTCAGATGAGGTCAAGGCTTATCAAAGGATGAAAAATGGAAAAAAAGGAAAGGTGGGTTCTTGGAAGGTGGAGTCGCTAGATGAACTTCAAGAAGAGCTCATCAAGGGTGGAAGGGGAACATCCTTCAAGTGGAGTCACCGAGAAAGCTAGGGGAAGGATTTGGGATATCTTGCCAAATTTTCGTTAGGGTTTGGAAGAGGATTCAAAATCCTCCCTGACAACGGCGCCAAAATGTTATCGCACAATTTGCAGATTGGGAAAAGCCTGACCCAACCACCAAATTGAGACAACTAAGAGAACACCTACCCACTATCACCTTAGGCATGTATTCCCGTCACTTTAGAGATGAAAGAATCACCTAAAGGGGGGAAATCCCGGTGACCCTAGGGGGGAAATCCCGGTGACCCTAGGGGAAAATGAGATGGAAAGTGAGATGATAAAATGAAATCCCCTATAGGTAAAGTTACTAGATGGAAGAAGGCTTGAGGATGTGTCTCGAGAGTGGTTTAAGGTTGCCAAGTCCTAGGGTATCTACTGAGAGTGTTTGTACTCGCCCGAGACATAAGAAAAACCAACTGTACACAGTATATGTTAGTTGGAAAAGCAAGTTAAGCTTGCTGTCCCTATTTGCAGCAGTTAACAAAAATATATATCAGCAAGAAAACCAATTACTTACTGTAGAAATAACCATCAAAATAATCAAGTATTTATTGGGAAACTAAGCACTAAACATGCAGACTAATTCCCAATACTTTAGCACAAGCCTTGATGGTGAATTAGGGCTGCAAAAATATGTTTTCAGAGATTTTTCAGAGCAGCCAAATGGCTGTAGAAAATATTTTCTGCAGCAGCAACTTTTACCCCAAGGAATTAGCAAAACATTTCCCAACAACAACCAACATCAAGTAGATTAACAATAACAATTTTCCATTTATTTCCAATGATAAAAGAGTGAGAAATTGAGCTTGAAAAAGAGAGTTTATAGCAGCCCGAATGGTTGTAGCATAAGTTTATGACAACAACAAGATATCCTTGACCAATCAAAATGCCTTAGAGGCCTTAGTGAGCTTTAAGAACATAGAATAGATTTTGACTTAGACAATTTCAATATCTCGTGATTTCACATATCCCAATGCAATGATTTTGTTTCTCCAAAGCAAGGAGATTAGTTCCTTTATCTATTGGGTTATGGAGTCATAAAATTTAAAGAGCTATTTGAGCTACTTCCTTGGGGGTGTAAGCCCTTTTACTCCTCAAGGAAATCTAAACTAGCTAGGAAAACCCTAGGAGGGTGTAAGCCCTTTTACTCCTCAAGGAAAGCTAAACTAGCTAGGAAAACCCTAGGAGGGTGTAAACCCTTTTACTCCTCCTAGTATTCCTTTATACAACAAGTTATTTCAAGACAAAATGATGGGATTAGTGGGGTTGTATGCCATATACTCCCCAAAATATTAGAAAATTAACCTTGCAACCAAGAAAATAAACAATAACAAGAGATATTCCTTACCTAGTCCAAGCATTGACAAGATAAACCTCTTTTTTACCAAGAAAATCCACCATAAAGCAATAAATAAGCCTCCACAAGAGATAACACATCGTCATGCATCCAATAGCCAAACATAAACCATTACAAGAGCAAGTGACAAGAGATATATGCAAAATTACCTAAGTAGGGTGCAAATTTCAGCCAAGGAGTCTCTCTCACAAAGGAGAGCTATGATGAAATGAGATTCAAATGATCTATATTTGTAAAAAATGTCTTAAACATAGTTTGTCCACATAAATTAGGGTAAAACATAAGACAAGGGGTCAACAACCCTTATCTTACCCCTTTACAAAAATAATATTATTTAATTCAACAAAAATTTGAAATTGCACAAGGAAAACCCTAAAGAGATGACGTCAACCTCCTTTGAGGCCACGTTTTGGCAGTTAGGATAAGTCGTTGGGATTAGAGATGGGTGCGCTAGGCCTCTAAAGGAAATATGTCCTCAATACTTGAATTTTCCACATGGTCCAAAGCCTTCTTCCTCCAAAACATGCCATGTGTCCTCATCACCACTCAAAACTCCCTCAAGCACGATGTCAACCCCCTTAAGGTGGCATTTTTGGCCTCCAAAGCAAGTTGTTTGACTTGTGAGTGCATGGTGAGGTCATTCAAAGGCAATTATTCTTCATCCAGCATGTGGGTCCTAATATCCAACCCGTGGGATTCAAGCCCTATGGAAGCCAAAGTTAGTCTTGTTCCTCCAAAACTATCCACCAGTTGGGTCCTGCAAAGACAAATGGATACACCCTCCAAGGATCTCAAGTCAAAGCATCATGATGAGTAAGTAAAATCAATAAAATATCCATTCAAGCAAGTACATCCAAACTATCCCATCAAAAATAAACTAATGCTCAAAGACCCCATGCAATTTACCAAGTTTGAGTATGGTAGGGTTAACAAAATGACCTATTGGGTGAATTGCCCCTCAAGTTTAGGGGTGTTTCCTAAGGGGACCTCCTTGTAATTCATGTGGGTGATGTATTATGGTGAGGGGAAGACTTTTGGGCATGGGGTTCGTGACATACAAGGGGTTGTAATGTCTCACTTGTGGGTTCGTTTGTAGAGGGTCTGTTGCACCTTCGTTTTCAATGCATCATTTTTCCAAGCCCATTCACTACCATTAATTAATTAATAGTCCAAAACCTTGGGTACTCCCTATCAGTGAATCAATTAGCTTGGGGGGAAGTATGACAAGGCCACTTGAAGTTAGAGGTACACATAGTTCCATATGCAAGGAAAGAAAGGGACACCGCATGAGTGTACACAACTCAACAAGTGGAGACATTTATATAATGTTAATTTGCTTTTGCAGGTCTTTGATTTTTTAGGAGAAACTTTTCATTGCTCTCAAGACCTCTTTAGACAAGCATCTGGAAGGTTCATAATCAAGATTTGATCTTTTTCTAGCCACAAACCTATGGGCCTTCAACCCTTTCTTCCCATGAAGTGAGGGACAACCCCTTCTTGGGTCAGTACACCCGAAAAGCCCAAAAGGTGAGGAGATGGGGGGATGAAGTGTGGAAAGTGCCAAGTATGGTCGAGAATGATATGATGACTCATCAAAAGGACCTCCCAGTAGCATACATATCCCTAAGGGTGATCCACTTACTAGGGCGCAATGTCAACCACCAAGGTGAAACAGGGCACATATCATAATGTCCAAGCAAATTTCACATAATAAAAAACAATAATAGATGTAACAAAATCAAATGCCTCAAATATTGAAATGACACTCACCATAATACCTAACTTGTACCTCATGGATAAAGACCCAATGTCTTCTAGAAGCCAACTGATGTGGTGGATACTATCATGATTAACTTGGAGTTGTGGTGGTGATGTGGGTCTCCATTTGTGCAAGCGGACATTGTTGGTCAATTTGTCTCTTGATACTCCATGTATGCAACATGAGGGCCTTGAGACATCATCTCCTTAGTTATCCCACAAAATGGAGATAACAAGACCATCAATAAGTATGACTGGGAAAGTAGAGGCTACCATGTTTTATTTTTTTAAATATGGCAATAAGACGCAGAGTGTTGAAGATCTCACCATATGTGATTGGGTTCCCTACACCCGAGATGCAGGATTAGGTACAACGACTAAGTCACCTGGACTTATTCATTTCATAGATGTCGACAACAATACTACAAGTCTTGCACATCGGTATTGCGTAGGAGATACGATTCCACATAGAATCAACATCAAGCGAGTTGGATAAGGTATCGACGAAGAAGATAGAGCTTCAACAAGAGTATCCAACTGCTTTATAGGAGAAGAGTGCGGCTGAGGAAAAGGATAAAAGGATACTGAAGGAGAAGAGTGAGGCTGAGGAAAGGGCTAAGGGAATATTGAAGGAGAAGGATGAGGCTAAGCAACAAATAGAGTGAATACAACAAGCCATACAAAAAATATACAAGGATATTCTAGAAATGTTGATGGTGGTAGAAGACTTCAGTGAAGTCATTAAAGGATTCCACACCAGGATCAAAGACTTGGAATCATGCAGTAAACTAGAGACACCACTGAAGGAAAATATAGAAAGAGAAAGAATTGTTATGATCACAATAGCAAGTACTAAGAGACTAGAGGAGGAATGCACGAAGCTATGTGAGGAAAGCATGCAGATTTGATCAAACTTGATGGAGGATCTAGAGATGAAGGTTGTGGAAGCTAGATTAGGGGATGCGCAAGAAAAGGAGTAGAAGGCTTAAGAGAACATAAGTATGATGCCACTAGCGGAGTGCATGGCGACCATAATGGCACAAAGGCAGTCATACAATCAAATAGAAAAGATAAGGGACCAACATAAGGTTCTCCAACAATGATTAGTACTGCTGCAGGACAAAGCACTAAGGGTAATAGGGGAATTGGAAACTATGCAAGGCAAGGTAAACGAAGTAGCACACGATAGTGAGGAGAAACTCATGACTTTGACTGCACAGGTCGTAGAGGAGATTTTGGAACAAGAAGCATAAGTCAAGAAAGAAGTCGCGACATCAAAGGAAACCTCCCAAAATTTCATGGAATCATCGAGGGGTGAGACACAACAGGCTTAAGTGGCTCAGGATGAGCCACATGTGAGCATTGGGGGCTCGTTGGACATGAGAATGAGGGTGCATGCAAAAGAATAAAATATAATAGTTAGACATGTAAAAGCAACTAGACAGAAGGAAGAACAACTATCGAGAATGTAAAAGTAACATGCAGGCGTAAATGTAGGAAAAGCATGCCCAGACAATGAGTTCTAATCATGAGTTGTCATAGGGTTTTGGGGATAAGAGAATAGAGTTTTGAGCCCTAAATTCTAATTATAAATATCTAATGGGTTGGGAAGAATGGGGTTCGTTAAGAGAGTGAGATAATAGATTGTTTCTATTGAGAGAATATGTTGAGAGTGAGAGAGGGTTTATGTCTGAAGGTTTAGGGAGAGTTTTCAAAGAGAGGCTTGCATTGCAGAGCGACTAGGAAAGATGGAGAAGTACATCATGTTGTATCTATTGAAAGTACAATGCCCAAGCCTGAGATGATTGCACACAGAATAATAAAGAAGACAGTCGTTGTGGACATGGTCGAAGATTTGGGTGAACCACATTAAATACTATGTTTGAATGTCTTTTTATGTGATTTTCCATGAATTTTATATTTATGCATAACTAGATCTAGATCCGTGTAGTAGATGATTGATGCGTAGTAAAGATGAATATTACAATGAAAAGTTTATGTTGTAATTTGTGTCACACTGATGCTACATAGTTAATGTTTACTAATTAATCAAGGGAAAAGGGACAAAGAATATGATGCACAAGGTAGATAAGTAGGAATGAACATGCTAATGGCCTCACATCCCCTCATCCCTACAGAAACTTGGTTCTTGCATCCCCAATAGATGCCTCGAGTGAGACTTCACTTGTATGTAGGTGATGCCGAAAGGGTCGATGTCTATAGGTGTTGAAATAATGTAACTGCGAAGAGCATTCTTATTATTATTTTATTCATTGGATTAAATATCCATTGCGGATTAATCACGTCATTATTATTATTATTGTTATTGGATTAATCCCCATTGTGGATTAATCATGTCGATAATTGTATAAGGACCAAATGCCCTTTTGCGGATTGGTCATCGAACAATTATAAAGGGCAGAACAAGAAGTCGGACCCAACAATTACTATTGAAGACCCATAATTAATTAAAGGTGGGTTTACCCACCCAGAGTGAGAGGTCGGCCCTGCCAGTGATACCCTCTCACACGTGCCAATCTTGTATATATAGGAGGCTAGCGCCTCACTTCAAACACA
>JZKD02S1727617.1:647372-667240 GCA_000966675.3 Picea glauca
ATGGATACCGCAGTAATTTGAAAGTGCAACATGATAGAGAGTAATTGGGTCCCCCCCCCTTGATTTTTTTCAAAACTATGAAAAGACCCCCCTTGAAATAAATTGAGGTCGTCAATTTGGAAGGTATGATGACAGGGTGAAATAAATTGAGGCATTAAATTTGGATGGTATGAGGACATGGCAAGTGATCATGGATATGGATGCATGACTCGAAAGGAACGTTAGATGCAAGTCGCTGCTAGTCCAGATCTGTCGACACATTGGAGGATAAGCGCTAGGATATATGACCAAGAACTATTGAATAAGTGCTTAGTTTATGCCCCAGATCCAACAACATGATATGGATATCAACTCAATGATAGCACAATGATACTTGGCTCACAAGTGGCAGGGTCTATCAATAGATACGATGATAAATCAAGATAACAGATACTTATACATTGTTATAACCTTCTAAGATGCAAGAGACTTATACAGGGTCTAACCTTCTCAGATGCCAAGTTTGAAACAAGTATTTAAAAGGGAATAAAATGCCAACTTCAGTAAAGAGGTTGTTTTTACAGGAGGGGTAGGTGCCTTTTAAAACAAAATGGAAGCGAGGGATGGATTTTATCATATACTTTGAATTTTCTACCCATAATAACATACATATCAAAATAACAAAATGGTGTCCACGGCCTCCTGCAAATACCTGTGTTTCTTAAAACTATACCACACATCCATTCAATACCAAATTTACATACAAATCTTTCTAAGAAACTAAATAGACAAGTCAGAAAAGAAAAACCCTTACCTCTAATTTCCCGCCTTTCTTTCTCGATTTTAAAGATTCCATTTAGATGTCCAAGAAAATAAAGGTAGAACCACCTATTCAAATTGTTCAAGACACAAATTATGTGTTACAACATCAGGAACCCTGCATATATTTCCCTAACATTAAAAGAAAAAAACAGTGTTGATTGGCATAAAGTAAAAAAATTACACCATCTATAATGCCCTAATTACTTACTGAATCGCAAAAGAAATCCCAGAGTGAATGAATGCTTGTATGTATTAATAAAATAATGGGAATTCGTTATAAATATCTTGGATTGCAAATTTCGAATTGAGGGTTTTCGTTCTCTCCATGTCACCTGCAAAATCCCTCAAACCAACCCCTCAAAACCGTCCTAAATCAAATGGCACATAAAAGAAACTAATTGTTCATGAATTGAATCTCATAACCCCCCCCAAAATTCCCCCTTTCCTGCCCATGCCGACCCCAAAAACCCCTCTCCTTAACCAAATCACACATAAAGAAACTAATGGTAGAAAATTTCCTCTCAAACCCCACCCCAAAACACGTCCCTTCTCACCCATGCCAAACATTTGGTGCCAACTGAGTTGTTCTGAGTTTCACGACAACTCCATACTTGTCATTGTGAAATCAAGAATCAAAATTGTTCCATAGACTATGACTATTGTATAATGACTATGGTATGAGTAAATGACTATCAATACTTGGTTGAGTAATTAACTTGTTATATATTATTATATATATTGTATTAAATTGTAATATACATATTAATTGTATTACTATATACATATGTTTTATAATTATTGTATTATTATGATATTTTAATATTATATAATTAAGTTGTTATTGTGTTTGTAATGTCCCCTTCCTATTGATCGTGATGGAGTATGACTCAATAGCCTATATGACTCCCGTAGGCAATAGTCAACATGGAAAAAGGGACTCAAGAGGTTTATTTGGTGTCACTGGGTTAAAATAATGATAAATCCTAAAAGTGACATTAAATAAAATAAATAATTAAATTTAATTGGAATTGGAGGGAAAATAAAGTAAGAGCTTGATTTGGTTAAAAAAGGGAAAGATCTAGAAGGTCTGAAGGAAGGATAAATAGAGGGGTAACCATTCTATTTGGTTTTATGATTTGATCTCTTGTTGATGTGCTCTTTGAGCCAAGTTTTCATTAAGGGTTGGTAAACCCCTTCCATTTCAGTTTAGTTTTAGTGGTGAAATATCCACCCTAGTTAGAAAAGGAGGTGGATTTAGTCGGATTCCTCATTTGAGTTCATTGTGGTGTTTGGTTTCATATTGGAAAGAGTTTGGTGGCATATCGACTTGCGTAGGGGATTTGCAAGAGGTCGATCATCATATCTGCAGGTACCAAGAGGGTTTCGCGTAACTGCAAAAGGAGGCATCCCTATGGGTTGAGCATATGGTGTCTCGCGAGGCCCCACGTGTTGTCCAGCCTCATCCCGCGAGTCCCTCTACAATTTAATATTGCAGACCAGAGTTTCACCCGCGCAACCATACTGCTGTAGTGGAGTATTCGGGATCAGATCGATGCAATGTCAACAAGATCTGACAGTCAAAGTAGCATACTTGTAAGATTGAGGATATTTTTGCATCAACATCAGGTTTCTTGATTTTTTCTTGTTAGTAGATTTTGTAGCTTATTGTAGCTAGTAGATCTGTTGTACTCGGGAGGGTTTGAAAACTATTGTTACAACCATTAGTGATCTTTTCATTGTTTTGATTTGGGTTCTCATACCATAATAAATATTCCATGGTTATCTTCTCAATTAGCTGTGTAATGGATGCATGTGATATGTGATGTGTTTAACAATATTCCTATCTATGAGACATATACAAACTGTTTATAAGGAATTTCTAGGAAAGTGTTTGATAAAATCACAAAAAGAAACATAATGATTTGGGAAGAAAATATATTCTTTCTATCCATCCTAGTTGGGGACATTACAATGGTATCTGAGCTCGTGGTTCTACCAACATGTGACTACATTGATTCCTAGGAGAAAAGGGCATGGAGGAAATTCCTCTCAAGAGTCACTAGAAAGAGAAACAAAATTAAACCACACAAAGTTAGAGCCAAAGTGAAGCATGGGAGACAACCCTGAAGGGGCTATGCTCCAAATATTAAAAGAGTTGGTCAAGGGACATAATGAGGCATCCCAAAGACAGGTAGAGACAATAAGATTCCAATAGTAGATCCTTGAGGTGCTCACACAACTGGTGGGCCAACGTCAGAATACAAATGGTACCAGTTAAGGTGGACCCATTGGAGCCCATTGGGGTGACAAGATACACATGGAGAGTAGCAATAACCATACCCTAGCTCAGAGTGGAAGCCTAAGGATCGCTAGGTCATTATTACCACAGTTCTTGACAGGGAAGCCTACAGGAGCACATGAGAAACTAGATCAAGGGCTTGATATCAACACCTCATACAGGGAGTACGAGACGATAGATGAAGATATCCATGAGAATTCTTCCTATAATGATTTCTAAGACCTAAAAAAAAAGTACAGACTTCGGGAGTGGAACATAGGAGCGTAGAGCCAACATGAATTTGACCTCATGCATAAGGTGTGAATTGATTATCCCACCCTTCGATGGGTCTTCCAAGAAAATGGCTTGAGCATGGGTGCATAAGTTGGACACTTACCTCCAACTTAACCCAATGATTGAGGAAGAAGAAATTAAGTATGCCACCCTTCACTTGGAAAGAGAAGCTCACGAATGGTTGTTTCATGTGCTAGTGAAATTAGTGCACGTCAGCATCACTTCGTATGTGAACTTCACTCAAATTTTTATGGATAGGTTTGAAAATAAGGACCCTAAGATACACTTCATGGACTTGGCACAACTGAGATAGATAAGTACAAGAGAAGCATACATCACATATTATCGAAGGATGGTAGTTATGGTGACATATATTTCTTAACAAATATTGGTGATGTTATTCACAGAGGGTCTAGATGAACCTCTTAGAGGATGGGTGAAGGCCTTTAGGCCAACCAAATTGCAGGAGGCCATAATAAGAACCCAAGACATGAGGGACACAGTCTCCAAGAAGGTACCGACAAAACCCTTCACCCCTTAAGGGGGTAAGGAGATAAAGTTTTCTTAGAAGCCATGGATAGGGAAGGACATGATGGATCAAGAGACTCAAAGAGAACTGAGGAGGAGGAAGCTTTGCTATAGTTGTAAGGAGTCGTTGGAATTGGGTCATCGATGTACAGGAAAAGGTAAAGTCCATTATATTGAGGTAGCTTCCGACGAGGAGGATGACATTGATGATGAGGGTATTGAACATGACAGTGGTGAGCCATCTCATGCTACATAACAGGCGCCATTGCAAGATACCCCCAAGGAAGTGACCATTTCCACACTTTCAGGAGTCCCTAAATATTACACCTTCAGGTTCATAGGTATTGTGTAGGGGCAGAGAGTTACAACATTGGTTAATGGTGGAGCCACCCATAATTTCATTGATGTTGCACTTATCACCAGGAGACACATCCCTAAAGGGGATTTTTAGGGATTCAATGTGGTAGTAGTGGATGGGTACAATATGACATGTACTCAAAGGATCAGGGGATTGGAAGTAACATTGGGACACTATACATTGAATGATGACTTTTATGTCATGGATTTAGCAGATACTCATGTGGTGTTAGGAGTTCAGTGGTTGTACTCGTTGGGAGATATCCTCATAAATTATAGATACATGAGGATGGAGTTCTAGGACAAGAGTGGACAACAAGTCATCCTAAGAGGTATGTCGATAGGTTCCCCCAGGATCATGTCTAACCAACACATGGATGCCCTTTTGAGACATGGGGATGTGGCTTGTGCAATAGAGTGCTTGATCACCATGCAGAAGCCATAACAGGAACACCATCATTAACCTGCAGATATCCATGCATTGCTTGGAAATCATGAAAGGGTGTTTGAATCGTTGTTGGCAGGGAGGCCACCGGACAAAGGATTTGAGCATGTCATTGAGCTAGAAGAGGGATTGAAGCTCGTGATCACCACCCCCTATAGGAATCTGAAGAGATTTAAGGACGAAATAGAGAAGGCCATAAAGGAGTTTCTAGAGATGGGACATATCAAGCTTAGTTCTAGTCCTTTCGCTTCGTTAGTTATACTGGTGAAGAAGAAAAATGGAACTATGAATATGTGCATAAACTATATGACACTAAACAAGAAGAGCATAAAAAACCAATACCAAATACCTAGGATTGATGATATGATCGATAAGCTGCATGGGGAAGTGTACTTCTCAAAGGTTTATTTGTGATCAGGATACCACCATATTCATGTCAGAGAGGGGGATATCCATAAAACAACATTCAGGTGTCACTATGGGCATTGTGAATTTATAGTCATTCCCTTCTGGTTGACTAATGCACCAAATACCTTTCAGTCATGCATGAACCATATCTTCAACAAACATTTGAGGAAATTATTACTAGTATTCTTTGACGATCTTCTGATCTATAACAGGACATGGGAGGAACATCTGAAGCATGTGGATGAGATTCTCACCATTATGGAAGAACAATCGTTTTTTTCCAAGGAGGAAAAGTGTGAGTTTAGTTTGATAGAGATCCTCTATCTGGGAAATGTGATTGGTGTTGAGGGAGTAAAGGTGAATCAGGAAAAGATCCAGACCATCTTAGATTGGCCCACCCCCAGGACACTCATAGATATGTGAGGATTCTTCAGGAGATGCAACTATTATAGGAACTTTGTGAAAGTATTTTCACAATTGGCTGCACCATTGACAAACCTCACAAAGAAGGGGGCATTCCGATGGTCAGAGGACGTACAGGATGTAACACCCTGTTTTCTCCCAAGACTATAATTATGCAAAAACCTCATATGTTAACATCGTGAGGCATGTAATTGTTTTTTGATTTAATCTAAACACCAAACCCCTGAATCAGAGGGAACAACCTTAATAAAACATGCCATGATACACCAGAGGAAATTGATGAGGCAGAAGGACTGATGGAATGGTTGAGTGAAGTGGAGTTGAGATGCATTAGCGAAGAAAACAGGAATCTTGAAAAGAAAGCTAATATATGTTTACAAAAATAATAACTACACCTACCACCATACGAGACTGGTATCAAACCACATGACCATTGAAATAAGTTACATAGTGGTGGGTGGAGAGTTAATGATTGTGTCAGTTGGCCCATGCAAAAGATAATGGCCAATTGAACAACTGGTGGGGAATGTACCATGGAACCACCCTCTTCAAAATGGGAGGGTGGACAGTGGACTACAGGTTACGTCTGCAGGAAGTCACAGAGACCTGGAGGAGGAAAAAAAAAAGAGGGAGCGTGATCAGAGAATAGTAAGAAAGGAAAAACATACACCAAGAGTGTAATCAGAGAACAAGAGAAGAAGAAGATACAGGAAGTGCATTCAGACAGAGGAGAGACCTCACAACAAAAGACAAAACAGAAAAGGCTCAGAGACGAGAAAGAGAGCGCAGAGGTGTGCATGCACTGATTGAGAAAGAAATGAATAGCTTTCTAGAGGAAAATAGGAAGCTTGTTTGAGTTGTTGATGATCACCTTGAATAAAGAAGACCCAGATTCCTGAACATGAGCAATAGGGGGTTGTAGCTTGGTGCTTAATGGACAAAAACCAACACTATTAAGGGGAGGTTTCTGAGGGACTATTGAGCAGAGAAGGGACTCCCTTGTGCAAAGGAAATCTCATTGAGAAACCACTCGATAAATCTGTAGAGACTCAAAGCTTAGTGGGAGGTGGAAACTTATGCTATGTTAGAGGGGGAAGGAGAGTAACATCCCTGAATCATCACAAACTCAGAACCATGTCGAGTCAATTTCCCTTGTGGAATTGTGGCTTGGAATGGGGTTTTTGCGTTGTAGGAAGTGACTCTATAGCAAGGCCTAAGGTTGGGAGGAAAGGCATCATCTCTCAGTCAGTTGGATTGGATTATTTCCTTATCAAATAAGTGTTTCTCTATATTGAACCTGACTATGGATGATATATATGAATGCTTATGAATGGAACATTTGTATGAATGTGTAAATGCCTCAATTTAAGAGAATGTCTATGTACATAATGTATGATTTTAAATGCCTGTAAGATGAGATGTGTTTTAATGTTATTTATTGCTTTGTTAATTTGTGAAAACGACTAAGTGTGAGCTGTTGCTTGCTCGAACACTCCATATTTCTGCGTGGAAGACTTTTAAGACCATGCAAGGTATTTTCTTTAATTTCTAGTAACTTGTATTGGCCATGGATTAATTTTCAACCCTTGAAATCCTGTACTGAAGCCCAACAGAACTCAAACACTCGCTAATTCCTTGAAATAGATAGTTATAACTCCCTAAAACCCAGTGTTAGTCATCAGAGAATGAAATCCATTGATATGAAGAGATCGTGACTATTGATCGATGGGTTGTTCAAAGTGAAGGAATTAGAGAGAACTTTGAGGTGTTGTGGGAAAGGTTCTAAAAGAGGGACTCTGAAACAAACCGTTCGGAGTGGGGTTTTCAAAAGGAAATCTCATGTGCCATGAGAATAACACCGAATGAGATGCTCCAAAGTTGAGCATGTGTGGACCATCGATCTGGAGGTGGGAGAGATAAATCCTCAGTTGATAATTGCGGGTCCCACTTAGTAGGTCAAAAGGAAGAGTTAGCCTGGTGCTAACTGGGAGTGTCAGTGTGGAGACGCGTGTCAGTAATTGATTGATCACCGAGAATGGAGTTGACCATTTTTGGGGTAAACTCTAGAGATTTCAGAGTATGACTCCGATGAAGGGAATATATCGACCATAGATATGTGAATGAGGGAGATGTGACGAAAATTGTTGATTTGTCATAGGTTTCACTTGAGCTAAGAGGCGAAGTGTTATAGTCGTGGATGACGTGGCTTGTAAGTAAGGCGGTGGGGGTGTCCTTAGAGCAACGAATTTAATCCCTTGAATGTTTGATGATTTGAGTGGGGTCCATTTGGATGGGTGAACCTTAGGCGTCGAATATATCTCAACCATCGGTCAGGAGACCGTGACATGCATCTACGCCGTCCATCGAGGAGAAGGGAATATTCCTTGATACCTTGAATTTGGAGTAGTGAGACTACTTGAACCTATTGAACTCCTAATGTATGGTATTGAGAGGGAATATTCCTTTATAACATATCCGTCGGATTCAAGTGATGAGTGCACCGGGAGAAGTTCCGAACGATGACGATGATATGCCTGCGTGGATTGAAGTTTCATTATGGCAGGCTAGGTCAATTTCATGTCGGGATAGGTTGTTGCCATGTCAGATGGATTGGGGGAAGAGGTGTCACGTGAATGCCATGTGGCATTTAGAGAGTTTTTGCCTATGTAAACTCAAGAACTTTAGAGGGTCACAAATTTCACCCAGAGCTCAATTTTGAGTGAAATTACTATCATTGGAAATCTCTTGACGAGCAAAAGATGATGGAGTTGAAGATTTGAGATAGTCTAAGAGAATAAAAATTTTAATGCCCCATCCCTTAAAAGGATACTTAGGGGTTGGGTGTGATATAGAGTGGTATTAGAGAAGAGTTCAAACTCTAGACTTGAATGGGTCACCAAGACCGCTTAAGACTGTTTAAGAAGGATTTTGTGTTGTCTAGAATGTATGATTCAAAACAATGACACAAAATGCTAATGGTAATTATTGCTTCAACATGTAGGACAAATTTAAAAGTTCATAGAAGTGAATGGTGTAGTGCAACATGGATGAAATCTCACACCTCATAGATGAAGAGTCTAATGGCTGGAGGGATAGGGAAACCCCTCTAAATTTGATGGCCACTATGAGAAGTCTGAAGGAAGATAATGAGAGGCTTATGAGAGCCCATGTTGAACACGTAGAGTTGAATGCAGTTCTATTGCAGAGTTTGTCATAAATTCAAAAACATCTGCAGCAAGGCCCTAGAAATACATAATTACAACAGTCGGAGAGGTTCAAAATCCCTTCGGATACTCAAAATCATGGACTATCTCACAAGGATGTGGGGAAGAGTTCTTCCAAAAGAAAGCTTCGAGGTACTAAGAGAGGCAAATTGAGTGGAGGCATTTCCACAGAGTCCTCTAGCTAGAAGACTATTGCAACAAAACAATCCAATAGTGGCACAAAATCTAGCATTTTTAAGAAGAGAAAGAGAAAGAAATCTCAGAGTTTTATGACTGAAAAGTTCAAGAAAGCTGCCACCTAACTTTGATAGAGAAATGAAGAAAGGAGAAGAAGAAAAAGCATAGTTATTTATCTTGAAAAAGTACTTTCAGACAATACCAAGGCAAGGATTGTAGTATTTAAACTCAATGGAGGGGCTTCCATTTGGTGGAAAGACCTCAAGGAAATCAAAAGGATAAAGGAAATAAAATTAACATGGAAACATTTTGAGAGATAATTTTGCAAAGCTTACCTATCTGGAAAATATTATGATGAAAAAATAAAGGAATTTTAAGAGCTTAAGATGGGGCAACTTACCTTGGATGTGCATGTAAAAAGATTTATGGAGTTGTTGAGGTATGTTCCCTACCTTAAGGATGAGAAGGAGAGAATCCAACATTTTCTCAATTGGTTACCATACTCCTACCGGGATCGAATTGAATTTGACAAACACAAGATGTTGGAAGACATCATTCAGAAGGCCAAATGTTGTTACGAGGAGTCTAAGGACAAACATGAATCTTCCAGAGATTGGAAAATAAAGGAAAAGAGTGAATTCCAGAAGAAAGGATTCAAGTCTTTCCCCCACAAGAATTATGGGAATGATAAACAATTGGGCCTGCCAAGCAAGAGTGTGCATTAACAAAATTTTCTCTCTCAGAGTAGGAATAAGCCCGTAGAGTAGGAAAGGGAAAGAGCAAAGGATCCAAAGAAAGGACCTTACAATTCTTGGGATGTGGTGAGCCACATCTATTGAGGGATTGTCACCACATGAAGCATGACCACAGATGAGTGTATAACGTGCAATAGGTATCTATAGTCAATGACGTAGCCAGGAGTGTGCCAAGAATCTATGCAACGTCAGAAAATCGACAAGTAGACCACCTAGCCTCTATGGTGGAATTGGAAGATATTATTACTGAACAACCAATTTTTGTTTTAATTGACCCACGATATAATCTTAGTTATGTATCACATCGAGTGGTTGAGGCATGTTCATTACAAAGAAAGAAGCACACCAAAGTGTGGTTAGTTCAGTTAGCCATTGAAACAAAGGGGAAAGTAGAAGAGGTAGTTGAAGCTTGTCCAATTGTGTTGGAGGGATTTCAGACCCAAGAGGTTTTGAATATCCTACCCCTTGGATCTTATGATTTTCTATTGGAAATGGATTGGTTAGCCGACCACAAGGAAACATTAAATTGTTATGAAAAAATTATAGAATGTGAAGATGAGAAAGACAATACCAAAATTTTGCAAGGCATTCAAAAGCTGGTCTCTGTGAGAAAAATATCAGCATTATAGCTCAAGAAGTTTAGTAGAAAATGGTGTCCCCTGTGCTCTATACAAGTACTAAACTCGACAGAAGGAAGGGATCTTAAGGATAAATATCACTCACTTCTATGGAAATTTAGCGATGTGTTTCATGAGGAGGTGTCTGGATTACCTCTGAAAAGAGACCTTGAATTTTCAATCAATCTCGTGCCTGGAGTAGTGCCAACATTGAGAATGCCTTACATGATGAGTATGCCCAAGTTGTTGGAATTGAATATGCAGTTGAAAGAAATGATAGACAAAGGTTACATAAGACCGAGTGTGTCTCCTTGGGCAACACCAACCCTATATGTAAAGAAGAAAGATGGCACCTTGACTATGCATCAATTATAGATAGTTGAACACAATGATAATTAAGAATAAATACCCTTTTCCTAGAATAGATGATCTCTTTGATCAGCTTAGAGGGGATACAATTTTCTCAAAGATATATTTGAGGTCGGGATATCATCAAGTCGGGATTAAAGACAAAGACGTCCACAAGACAAACTTTAGGACAAGGTATGGACACTATGAGTTTCTTGTGGTGCCATTTTGGCTTACAAATGCACCAACTACATTCATGTGATTGATGAATAGTGTTCTCAACAGGTATTTAGACAATTTTATCTTAGTATTTTTGGACGACATTTTGGTGTATGCATGAAGAACACCTTAGAAAAGTGTTACAAGTGTTAAGAGAACATCATTTGTACTCCAAATTCAGCAAGTGAAATTTCTTTAAAAAGGAAATCCAATATCTAGGTCATGTAATCTCAATCGAAGGATTCGTAGTAAACCCTGCAAAGATCAAGGAAATCACAGATTGACCCGCCCCTAGAAATGTGATAGAAGTGAGATACTTCATGTGATTGGCTGGATATTACCTGAGGTTCATCAAGGGATTATCCAAGATCAAGAATCATATTACTTCATTACAAAGGAAGGGAAAGAGGTTCATGTGGTCACCAGAGTGCAAAGATAGCTTCCACCAACTCGAGCAGTTGTTGACCAATGCCCCTATTTTGAAAATTACAGACCCAGAAAAATGCTTCCTAGTTTGCACATATTCTTGAAAAAAGGGACTTGGTGGACTTCTCATGCAAGAAGTACAAGTGGTTTGTTATGAATCACGAAAGCTGAAAAAACATGAGCATAAGTATTCTACCCACAACCTAGAACTTGCATCAATTGTACATGCGTTGAAAATGTGGAGACATTACCTGCTCGGAAGGAGATTTATTCTCATGACTGACCATTGTGGTTTGAAGTATTTATTCGACCAAGAAAATTTGAATGTTATACAAGCCAGGTGAATGGCACTAATCAGTGAGTTTGACTTTGAAATCAAACATATCAAAGGAAAAGAGAACAAAGTAGCTGACACACTCAGCCGAAGTGTTCATACCATACACTTAGCAGCAGTAAGTGTAGGAGAGTTTGACATTTAGTAGAGGATTAAGATCCTCTTTCCAGAAGATGAGTTCTCAAAACAAAAGGAAAAGTTGCAGCAAGAAATTAAGGAAAAGAGGTATGAAGGACATCAGCTGAGGATTGATAATTTGTTGTTGTATAACAATGGGTTGTATGTGCCTAATTTAATGGATTTGAGGTGCTTGATTATGGATGGATTCCATAAGATACCTTATGTGGGTCACCCTAGTTACCAGAAAATGGTGACAACAGTTAGGAAATTGTATTATTGTCCTGGGATGAAGTAAGACAGTGATCATTATATTGTGAAATGTTTGGAGTTCCAATAGGTGAAATTCAAGCATCGACACTATGATGGACTATTGCAGCCTATACAAATACCAGAATGTAAATGGGAAGTGATTTCCATGGATTTTATCATAGGGTTACCAAAGACAATCAAACAACATGATGCAATCATGGTTGTAGTGGACAAGTTGAGCCAACTCATTTTATTCCCATAAAGTCTACTTTTAAAGCCATAGATGTTGCAAATGTTTTTATGAAAGAGATATTCAGGTTGCATGGTTTGTATAAAACCATAATCTTAGACATAGATGCTAATTTCACCCCAAATTTATGGAAAAACTTATTTTCAGGTTTAGAAATGCAGTTGGCGTTTAGCACGGCCTACATCCTCAAACTAATGGCCAGACCAAAAGAGTGAACATAGTGTTAGAAGATATGTTACAAATGCATGTGATGCATTAGCCCAAGCAATGGGAAGAATATATACCTTTGGTAGAATTCACATACAACAATGGTTATCAAAAATCATTTAAGATGAGCTTGTTTGAGGCTCTGTATGGCAGGAAGTGCAGAGTTTTGATTAGTTAGGATAGTCCAATGGAAAAAATTACACTTAGACCTGAATTGTTGAAGGAGATGGAACAAACCATAGTTAATATAAGGTAGAACCTAAAAATTGCTTAGGATAGACATAAAAACTATGTTGATAGCAAGAGAACCCATACAGAGTTCAAAGTAGGAGACTATGTGTATCTCTGGGTGAAACCCAAGAGGAGTTCCCTGAAAATGGGTATGTGTTCTAAGTTTGCTCCCCGATTTTGTGGACCATTTGAAATAGTAGAGAGAATAGGACCAATAACATACATATTCGGTTTACCACCTATTGTTAGATCACATAATGTATTCCATGTGTCTTTGTTAAAGAAATATGTCCATCATTCTAATCATGTTATTGATTGCACTGTAATATAGGTGGAACCAGAGGGAGAATTCCAACCATATACTTAGTGCATACTAGACAGGAAATAAATAATTCTCTGGAACTGAGCCATCATGCAGGTCAAGGTTCAATGGAATCACTTTAGAGAAAATGAAGCTACATGGGAGCTGGAAAATGCCATGAAATTGGCGTACCTATTTTTATTTAATGTATAATTGTATATACATGGTCTTTTAAACACCGAGGATGGTGTTTCTTTAAGGGGGGGAGGGGGGAATGTAACAACCTCAAGACTATAATTATGCACAAACTTCATATGTTAACATTATGAGGCATGTAATTTTGTTTTGATTTAATATAAACACCAAACTGTTGATTGAGAGGGAATAACCTTGATATGTATTGGCCATGATACATTAGAGGAAATTGATGAGGCAAAGGGACTGATGGAATGGTTGAGTGAAGTGGAGTTGAGATGCATCAGTGAAGAAAATAGGAAGCTTTCACAACAATTTAATCTATGCTTGAAAACATAGTAACTACATCTACCACCATACCAGACTAGTATGAAAACACATAACCATTGGAAGAAGTTACAAAGTGGTGGGTGGAGAGTTAATGATTGTGGAAGTTGAACCATATAGAAGATAATGATCGATTGAACAAATAATCGGTAATGTACCACAAAACCTCCCTCTTCATACTGGGACGGTGGATTGCAGGTTACATCTGCAGGAAGTCACGGAGACCGTGAGGGGGAAAACAAAAAAGAGGGAGTGCGATCATAGAATAAAAGGAAAGGAAAAACATACACCAAGAGTGTAATCAGAGAACAAGAGAAGAAGAATATACAGACAATGTATTCAGACAGAGGAGATACCTCGCAACATAAGACATAACATAAAAGGATCAAGGATCAGTAAGAGAGCATAGATTTGTGGATGCACTGATTGATAAAGAAAGGAATAGCTTTCTGGAGGAAAACAAGAAGCTTGTTTGAGTTGTTGATGATCACCCTAAACAAAGAAGACCCAGATTCCCAAACTGGAGCAATAGTGGGTTGCATCCTGGTGCTTACTGGACATAAATTGACATTGGTAAGGGGAGGTCTTCGAGGGAATGTTGCGCAGAGAAGGGACTCCCTTGTGTAGAGTAAATCCAATTGAGAAACCACTTGATAAACCTGCAAAGACCCGAAGCTTAGTGGGAGGTGGAAACATATGTTGTGTTAGAAGGGAAATGAGAGTAACCTTCCTGAATCATCATAGAATTAGAAACCTATTGAGTCAATTTCCCTGGTGGTATCGTGGCTTGGCATGTATCCTTCCTCAAGAAGGAATTGGGACAAAAGGTCACTGCTTCAGAAGATCTTCCTCCACTAGATGAGGAAGGGCATGATAAACCTACAAAGACCCGAAGCTTAGTGGGAGGTGGCAACATATGTTCTGTTAGAAGGGAAAGGAGAGTAACCTTCCTGAATCATCATAGAATTAGAAACCTATTGAGTCAATTTCCCTGGTGGTATCGTGGCTTGGCATGTATCCTTCCTCAAGAAGGAATTGGGACAAAAGGTCACTGCTTCGGAAGATCTTCCTCCACTAAATGAGGAAGGGCAGCTGGTTCTAGCTCCTGATAGGTTTGTTGATGTTATGGAAAGGAGGCTAAGGAGTGGGGTCATTCGAGAGTAGTTGGTTGTATGGAGAGGATTGGTCGCAAGAGATGCTACCTGGGAAGGAGAACAAATCTTACAACACCTTGATTTGGAGTTTCTTGAGGACAAACAATATTGGGAAGGGAGGATTGTAATGTCCCCTTCCAATTAATCGTGACAAAGGATGACTCAATAGCCTATACGAGTCCCGTAGGATATAGTAAACAAGGAAAAATGAAGTTAAGGAGGTTTATTTGGTGTCACTGGGTTAAAAGAATGACAGATCCTAAAAGTGACATTAAATAAAATTAATACTTATATTTAATTTGAATTGGAGGGAAAATAAAGTGAGGGTTTGATTTGGTAAAAAAGGGAAATATCTAGAAGGTCCAAAGGAAGGATAAATAGAGGCGTACCCTTCTCTTTGGTATTATGATTTGATCTCTTGTTGAGGTGCTCTTTGAGCCAAGTTTTCATTTGGGGTTGGTAAACCCATTTTAATTTAGTTTAGTTTCGGTGTTGCAATATCCACCCTAGCTCGACAAGGAGGAGGATTGATATGAAGTCCTTGTTTGAGTTCATTGTGGTGTTTGGTTTCATCTTGGAGAGAGTTTAGTGGCATATCAACTTGCACAGGGAATTTACGACATTTTTTTGGAGGAGGCCGATCGTCAGATCTGCAAGTATCGGGAGGGTTTCACATAACTGCGAAAGGAGGCATCACCGTGGGTTGAGAACAAGGTGTCCTGCAAGGACTCACATGTTGTCTAGCCTCGTCCTGTGAGGCCCTCTGTAATTTGATATTGCAAAATGGAGTTGGGTACAGGTAGTCGTACTGTTGTAGTGGATTATTCAGGAGCAGATCGATGCAATGTCGGTGAGATCTGACAGTCAGATTAGAATACCTAGCAGCTTGAGGAGATTTGTTTATCATCATCAGGTTCCTTGATTTTTTCTTGTTAGTGTATTTTGTAGGTACTTGCAACCAGTAGATCTGTTGTATTCAAGAGGGTTTGGTAGATGTTGTTACAACCATTAGTGATCTTTGCATTGTTGTGATTTGGGTTCTCATACCATAATAAATATGTCATGGTTGTCTTCTCAATTATATGTGTAAAGGATGCATGTGATATGTGACGTGTTTAACAATATTTCTATCTATGAAACATATGGAAACTATTTATAAGGAATTTCCAACAAAGTGTTTGATACAATCACACAAAGAAACATAATAATTTGGGAAAAAAATATATTCTTTCTATCCATCCAAGTTGGGGACATTATAGTATTATGTTATATATATATATATATATATATATATATATATATATATATATATTGTATGACTATTAAGGGCTATGTAAATTTGTTATAGGCTTATGGTTTTCAAGCTCATAAGGGATTTCAATATAGGTGAATAAGAATTATGTTATTACACCCATAAGGGTTTGGTTGAACGGTAGCCATCCCATACAATAAGGCGTCCAACTAAGCAATACGGGGGTGGCTCGGCCCAAGTTTAAATTCCTCCCTTGCCTAAGAGTTGTGCTTATGGGATGTGCAATTTCTATAGCAGTTATAGTGGCACTAGTACACATGGGGTCAAAATTCGACAAAATATTACGACAATATGAATTAAATTAATCGTACCGTTGCAAATTACTACTATTTCAATAAAAAAGTTTGGTGCTCCCTAATGTTCTTTGTAATTCCGATGCATTTCTCACTACGTCACTATCACAACATTAGGGAGCCATATTTCAAGAAAAGTTGCACTTCTTGTCACCAAGGTATGGTTGTCGATATAACGACACAAATTTGATCTTTCGTCGATATATAGACGAGAGTTCAAACATGCATCTTTCTATCGATGAAAATGCAAAATTTTGTCCATATACTGACTAAAATGCACACGCTTGTCGATATACCATTGACATAGCACTTTGACCTAGTCAAATTTGATGTGCTCAATGATCATTGGAAGTTTGAACATTCGTCAATATACCGATGATGTTTGCGGGTCTTTAAAAAAACTAAATAACCATTTGAAAGCGCTTAACGATCATTGACTTAGGTTTTGCATGGTCAACTATCATTGGAATTTTGACGTAAGTTAGATATTTCAACAATTTAGTTGTAGGTGAGACATCTATAAAAGCTTAATCATATGTTCATTACTCAACACATGTAATACTCTCTTTTCTATGATCCGTGCCTTGTTTCACAACAAATTCTTGATTTATATAGCTTGGACTTTGGGCATACTCTGAAGGTTAAATCAAAAAAATTTAATCTCTTTGTCTTGTTTTAAATACTCATGACATAACAGAGCCTAACCAACTATTTTTTGGGGGGATTTTTTTTTAATTTCTCTAGTAAATAGCTATGAACATGTCTACTCAATTTCTTATATTGGCCTAGTTCTCTTTTATAATTGTTTAATGATTTACTTACTTTCTTATAGTGAATCTTTGAATTTTATGTGGTAAAAATGTATATAATTATACGATTAATTTTGATCTCTTGAGTAATTGTTGACTAGTACTCTTATAAACATTTAGTAAATCAATGACGAAAATGGCTTAATTAACTTCAAACGTACAAATGGGGTCAATATTCGACGACATTTGTATTGTAAGAAAATATTTGTACTTTAATAAGAAATACCAATGCCAAATAATAATAACAACATTACACATCATGAGGAAAATGAAAGGAAGATTGCTAGGTTAAAGGCGACATTGGAGGAAAAGGAAAATGCAAGACTTGAATGCCCTTGCAATAAATATAAGGCATTTAATAGAAGAAGACTTCTATTTAAAACAATTAAGACACATTGTTGGAAATACGGGCACATTAAAAGGGGGTTCTCATATCGTCCCATGGTAAGTTATTCAATATTATTATAGATTGCACTCTTTGTATTGAATGTATTTATAAAATTTTCTTTTGTTTTAATATTTGTTATATACACTAATTTTATTGATTAATTTTTGAAATTATAAAGAAAAATCCTCCTAGGTGTCCATCGTCGGAGAAATATGGAGTGCCTAGTAGTAGTAGAAATATTGTTGTACATGTTGTGGAATATGGTCGTATGGATATTAAAGATCATGATGAAAGTTAATACTATGGAATTAGAATATGGTACCAATAATACTGTTGTGCTAGATGATGGGACAAATAGATTAATCCAAGACATCTTTCCTCCTATCGATGGGGATGACAACTTTGATGATATTCATGATATATCTTTGCTTGAGAAGGCACAACAACCCCTTTATGAAGTCTCAAGAACAAATGTTCTCTCAAGTATAATTTTGTTGGTGAACTTGAAGGTATTTAATGGTTTCTCAAATACTTGTCTCACACAAATATTAAGGTATGTAACGATATATTTCATCACATATACGTAAAGGTAGAAATTCTCTCTTTTTTTTAGTGTCAATTAATGTGTAATATATTAAGGATGTGATATTTACGATTATTATTATTTACATTCACTAGTTATTTTTTATGTTGTAGATTGTTAGGTGAATTTTTATTACCACCGTCAAATAATTTATCTTGCACATACCTAATATTGATGCATGTCCTAATGATAATATTATATATTATGGACAATATGCATCAGAAAATAAATTCTCACAATGTCAAATCAATAGATATCAAACCGATCAAGTAACAAAAAAGGTGCCTCACAAGGTTCTTCGTCATATTATGATAATTCCATGTTTGCAACAATTGTTCAGGTGTGAAAGCATAACACAATTTATGGATTACCATACATGAAAAATAAGTGAAGATGGTGTTCTTCGAATTCCTGCAGATGCTTTTGCATTTAGGTACATCAAAGAAAGATGATCGATTTTTAAAGAAGAACCTCGTAATGTTAGGATTTCATTAGCAGCTGATGGTGTCAATCCATTTGGTGAGCTTATGTCTATTTACTCAGTGTGGCCTATATTTGTTATAAATAATAACCTTCCTCCTTGGATGTCAATAAAGAGGGAGCACACAATGTTGGCAATGATTGTTCCATGTATTTGCTTACAATATTTATTTGAACGTAGCGCCATTTAATTTGTACTCTTATTCGTTATTAATGCATTAATTATTATACATAAACATGGTATTAATGACGTGTACTTTAAACGAATTAGGTAAGAACCAAGTGAAATATATAAATATATATAATGAGACTCTAGTCGACGAGCTACTAAAGTTATGGGATGGAATCACTATCTACGACATCTCTATACCAATAGGGAAAAAACAATTTCAATTCCATGGAATACTTGCATGGAAAATTCATGATGCCCCAGGGCTCACATTTTTGTGGTATGTAACGACACACTACTGCACTTTAATAGTATATAATTTTATGAAAATATTGTGCATATTTCTCATATCAATTCCTTTTCATATATCTAATATTAACCATCACATTATTAATCCATATCTTACAGGTCTTCAAACAAAGGGTAAATTTGCATGTTCGATTTTTGGTCCTAGGATGAAATCTCGTCGTTCAAGAAGTTTAGGAAATGAGGTATTTGATGACTATAGGAACTTCCTCCCTAATAACCATAGGTACCAAACTACTGAAAAACATATTTTCAATGGGAAAGAAGAGATTGCAATAAAACCACGAAGAATTACTCCTCACCTATGGAAGTTGACATATAATAGAAATCATCAAGGTAAGCAATTTGATTATGTATCACACAAAAAAAAATTAAATTTTTATTTGTATTGAATCATGTTCATCGTATCTAACAATTGTTGTTGTATAATTATTCATTTATGTTTCATAAAGGTCATCAAGGCATTGATGGGCAACTTCCACGAGGAATGAAAAATTACACTGTACAATTCAGTAGGTTTCCCTACCATGAGCACCTAAAAACAATTCATTTGTTTGATACAATACATATTGGGAAGAATGTAACCGAAACGTTATGGAGAATCTTAGATGGAAGGAATGACAAAGAAAAAATTGTCAAAATTTGTAGTGACATTTAGGAAGCCAATCATGCAATGCAGGATTTGATTGATTCAAATAGAAATGTTGGAGACCGAAATCGTCTTCCATGGTTATTTACACGCAGGAAAGTGTTGAAATAATGTAACTGCGAAGAGCATTCTTATTATTATTTTATTATTGGATTAAATCCCCATTGTGGATTAATCATGTCATTATTATTATTATTGTTATTGGATTAAT
>JZKD02S1727617.1:675386-687733 GCA_000966675.3 Picea glauca
CAGTCGGGCTAGTAGGTGGGAAGACCTCCTCAAGAGTTAATGAGGGGATGGGGTAGAACACCCATCTGTAAGGCGTTCAGACCTAACCACTAACTGGTAATTCGAGACACACACAACCTTACTGAGAAAGGCAAGGAAGGAAGGTGTGGTGGGAAGAGGAAGACCTGCGAAGAGTGCGGAGACTAGAAGCTAAGCTCTTGGATTCAAGGAAGAACTAAGAGATAAGCATTCTGGTCACAGGAAATGGCTGAGAAGGTTATGATACAAGGTAATAACCAAGGTTGGTCCTCCTTTCTTGGTATCGTGTAAACCACTGCCAAGATCCTGCGGGAGGAGGAGAGTAACCTCCGTCGCTATTGTCGTTGAGTCGAAAGAAATGAGTATGTTGCAGAGCATCATGGTCTAGCTCGGGAGTGGCTAGTGGTAAATCTGTTAAGAGTGACTGAGCCTATGGTTGGGAGGAAAATGACACCCCTTTCAGCAGTCGCTTCATGTTATCTGGTTCTGATAAGTATTTTTCCTGTTTGATGTATTGATCTGAAGTAATGGATGAATGCTTGAATTTATACATATGTGTATTTATAAATAACTTCTGTGTGGAATGGTTATGATATGTGTATGCCTCCATATATTTGTAAACTTACATTTCTTATTGATAGTCTGTATGCCCAACTTAGTTCCTAAGGATTCCTGGGACATAAGCTTGTAAGATGGTCGAGATAGGAGATATTGCGTTGACCTGAACCTATCCATATGAAGAGGATAACTCTTTTAAAACTCTGTCGGGTGACCGGAATTCCAGACCCAAGTCCTTAACCATTTCATGGTAAAGCTTAGGAAGGATAGTGAAATTGAAGCCTTGAAAAAGGGAAGGTCTCTTCGTTTGGAAGATGAGCGGACGAGATCTGTTTGAGAAGACCCATATGACCAAACCCAGGAACCTTAGGCTAAGCCTAAGAAAGATATGTCCCCTTGGCTTCAGAGCTCCAGAAGTCTGGGACTTTGGAGTATGACCGACCTCACCAGCCTTATATTGATCGAAGGTAACTGGGAGACTCTGTTTCCCGTAAGGTTGACCAACGTTAGGAGGTTCCCCGTGTAGTTAGGTGGACCTGCCTGACCAACTAGACCAGAATCTAAAACCCCAGAAGTCAGAGCCGCGAAGGACTTAGAACCGTAGATCGAGGGATCCTTCGGGTCCCTTTCCAAACATTGATATACCGGGGATGCCTGCACTAGCCCCTTTTGTTTGAAGAGTGGGCACTTCGAGAGATAAGAGGAGTTGCATCGCAACACTCCGGAACAATGAATCCCCGAGGTAACCAGAGTCGTAGATCTATAAATCTACGTAGTCAGATCTCGACCGTGAGATCTGAGGTATGTTAGAAGCTTGTCAGTCCGGGGGTGACGTGGTGTAGTGACGCCCCTAGGGTGACGTGGACCCCAGCTTGACGTGCCATGTGTCACTCAGATTCATGTGTGGCACATGCCCTATAGAGCCATTGGAACGTAGCATGTGTCACCTTGACTCCTCCTACATGTCAGTTCCTGATACGTGTTCGCCTAGCCAACTCAGTTAGTGAAGTGACTGGGACTCCGAGACTCTAGAACTTTGAGACTCCAGAGGGTCTGGGATGTACCATTATAAAGAGATCGAAACGGTCTGAAAGCTAAAGCCACGTGGTGAGCTTACGGAACTTTGGAGGTTCAGAACTCTGGGCGATCTCGTGCGTAGATAGTAAACAAGCATGAAGTGTCGAAGCATTGAATACCTCCACAACTGACATAAGAGGAAGAGAGTAAGTCCAGTCATGAGATCGGACTGTGGATGGTCTTCCACCATGGAGGAAGAAGATTAGAAATAGTACGTGTGAGGAGGATCCATGTGGGCCCCATGTGGCCCTCAACCAATAAACGCCCAAAGAACTTCGGAAAGATATATCCATCGGTTTTGGGTTCGATTTTGAGAACAAAGACCGTGGTTGGAAAACTATGGACGAGTAGAGTGTAGTAGAAACCCCAAATGGAGGATTTGATCACCTAAGAAGAACAGAATTTTGAGGCCCCGTCCCTAAGAAAGCCACTCGGGGGTCGGGTGTGTTACAAATTGGTATCAGAGCATGGTTACAACACCTGGTCTGCTTGGGCTCATGGACGAGTTGCATAAAAACCATATTTAAAATAACTTTAAGGGTGATGCCCTACCTTACCTCTTCCCTAAAGAGTCTAGTTAAATAGTTACCGAAGAAAAGAATGAAAGTTTTCTACTGTATGTGTATTTAAGAAATATGATTATGTGTTGTTCAAGAACTAATAGACTATTAGCTAACAACAAGTGTTTTGTTAGCACTCAAGAAGTCAGTGAACTACGGGAAACTACAAGCATAAAGGATGGTGACGCGCCACAAAGTGGGGGATGGATCCCACAATAGAGACGAAAAATCAGACGAGAGGAGGGTGGTGGAAACCCCTCTGGATCTAGCTAAAACTGTAAGGAGCCTCATAGTCGAATCATAGACTTGCAAAGCCAAAAATGAAAGATTGATAAAGGAGCAAGAAAAGAAAATGTAAATTAATGCAGTCTTGTTACAGAGCTTATTCGACATACAGAGACAGCTGTAGCATGCACCTACAACCAGTCATGTGGACCGAAAACATACGAAGAGAAGTCGAAGTCCACCTGAGATATGGAAACGTGGTCTCATAAGTGGCCACACTAGGAGGAGCACATCGAAGAAGGTCCAACCTGGAGACATGGGCCACTCATCGAGAGAATCCTCTGGAAAGGAAACTGAAAACTCTGAAAAATCTTCTATTAGCAAAACTATCTCACATTCTCAAAGGAAATGAAAGAAGTGAAAGCATTTCAAAATTCATGACCCTGAAGAGTTCAATAAATCCAAACCACCCTCTTTCAATGGAGAAATTGATAAAAGAGAAGAGGCAGGAGCTTGGCTACTTGGTTTAAAGAAGTACTTCAGAGCCCATGACTACTGTGAAAACTTGAAGGCTCAAATAGCCATCTTCAACCTGAATGAAAAAGATTGCATTTGGTGGCAAGATCTTAAGAAAGTGAAAGGAATCCATGAAGAGGACTTATCATGGAAACAGTTTGAGAAACACTTCAAGAAGAAGTATCTATCAAAGAAATACTTTGATGGGAAGACTAAGGAGTTCTATGAACTCACGCTGGGACAACTCATCATAGAGGAATATGTCAATAAATTCCTTGAGATGTTGAGGTATGTACCCTACATAAAGGATGAAAAGGTAAAAATGCAACAATTTATTAGTGGGTTACCTCAGACCTACCGTAACAGGATTGAATTTGACGAGTCAAAGACCTTAGAAGACACTATTTGGAAGGAGAGGTATTTTTATGAATAGCTCAGTAGTCGGACATAACCTCTTGAAGATTAAAAGAATAACGGTTTGGGATTCAATAAGAAGGGGTTCAAATACTCAAGATTTAAGAACTCTAGGATAAGCCTACCTACTAGAAGTGTATATCAGCAACATTTCCCCTGCCAGAGTGGAAATAAACCTTTTGGAGCAACTCCAGGAAAGACTGATAACCCAAAGAGGGAACCCTTGAAATTTTGGGTTTGTGGAGAAGAACATCTACTGAGGGATTGCCCACACAGACAACAGAACAGTAGGAGAGTATACAACATCCAAGAAGCTACCACAGTCAATGATGTGGCTAGAAGCATGCCACAGATTTATGCAGTCGTGGATAATAAACAAGCCGACCACCAAACTTTATGGAAGGTATGATCACCAACCATTTAGTTTCCTTTTTAATCGACCCTGATTTTAATTTGAGTCCCAGACTGTTGATCAGTGTAAATTGCAACCAGTTAGACATGTTAATCCATGGTTAGTACAACTAGCCACTGAAACCAAAAGAAAACTAGCATAGGTCATACCATCTTGCCAATTCATTGTGGATGGATTTCTCACTCAAGCTACCCTTAACATACTTCCCCTATGATATTATGACCTGTTGATTGGTATGGACTGGTTAGTTGCTTATAAAACTAAGTTGGATTGTAACCATAAAACCTTAAAATGTATAAATGAAGAAGGGAAAAAGATAACCCTCGATGGGATTCAGAAGTCTGCCTCAGTGAGACGAATATCAACCCTTCAAATAAAAAAGTATTGCAAAAAGAGATGTCCTCTGTATGCAATACATGTGTTGGAATCTGTTGAGGATGACAGATCGAACATAGAGGACCACCCCATATTAATAGAGTATAGAGACGTGTTTCTAGAAGAGGTATCGAGTCTACCTCCTAGGAGAGACATTGACTTCTCGATAGAACTTGCACTAGGAACAGTGCCAGTGTCTAGGAAACCCTATAGGATGAGTACACCCGAACTAGTTTATCTCAAGCTACAGCTAAAGGAAATGATGGACAAAGGCTACATCCGGCCCAGTGTGTCTCCATGGGGAGCACCAGTCATGTTTGTGAAGAAGAAAGATGGCACGCTCCAACTATGCATAGACTATAGACAACTCAATAAGACAACCATAAAGAACAAGTACCCCTTACCAAGAATCTATGACTTTTTCAACCAATTGGGGGGTGCTTCCGTTGAAGTATGAATCAAGGATGAAGACATCCACAAAACAGCTTTCAAGACAAGGTATGGTCACTATGAATTTGTGGTAGTGCCATTTGGATTAATCAATGCCCCCGCCACTTTTATGTGCTTGATGAATAATGTACTCAGCAAATTCCTAGATAGATTTGTATTGGTTTTCATTGATGATATCCTAATCTACTCCAAGAACAGAGATGATCATTAAGAACATCTTAGACTCATACTTCAAGTACTAAGAGAGCATCATCTCTACGCTAAGTTTAGCAAGTGTGTCTTTTTCCAGAAGCAAGTCCATTACTTACGCCATGTTATTTCCAAAGAAGGAGTGGCAGTAGACCCTGAAAAGATCAGATATATTATGGAATGGCCTAACCCAAAGGATATGTCTGATATCAGATCATTTATGGGCCTAGAAGGATACTATAGAAGGTTCATAAAATGAATTTCCAAGATTGGTTGTCCAATCACTTCCCTTCAAAAAAATGGGGTTAAATTTAATTCGACATCAAAATGTGAAGAAAGATTTCAGAGTTTGAAATACCTTCTGACCCACGCACTCGTGCTGAAAATTGCAAACCTTGATAATAAATTTCTTGTGTGTATAGATGCCTACAAGGACGAGCTCAGAGGAGTCCTTATGAAAGAAGGACGTGTAATTTTCTACAAATCCAGAAAATTGAATGAACATGAAATCAATTATGTGACCCACGATCTAGAGTTGGTTGCCATAGTGCATGCTTTAAAAATGTGGAGGAATTACCTCCTGGGTAGGATATTTGTACTTATGACAAACCATTGTCGATTGAGGCACCTATTTGATCAATCAAAACTTAATGTTAGACAAGCTAGGTGGATGGATCTCCTTAGTGAGTTTGATTTTGAAATAAAACACATCAAAGGAAAGGAAAATAAGGTGGTCGATGCCCTTAGCAGAAGTGTGAAAACGATTCACTCGGAAGCGGTGAGCACCTGTGAAATAGATATCAGGGAAAGAGTCAGGAATGCACAAGAAATAGATGCACTCTTCAAGACCGTGACATCGTACCTAAAGAAAGAGCCCATAGACCTATCAGATGCTCGATGAAGGCCTATTGATTTACATAAACATATTGTATATCCTAGGTTGTGACGACTTGAAGAGGTTCATAATGGACGAACTGCACAAGAGACCATATACTGGTCACCCAGGATATCAGAAAATGATCACGACCACTAGGAAACAATTCTATTGGCCTGGATTGAAAAATGACATAGCTGATTATCTAGTTAAGTGTCTAGAATGCCAGCAAGTTAAGGCAGAACACCGGCACCCAGCAGGGTTGTTACATCATCTACCAATTCTAGAATCAAAATGGGAAACCATCTCCATGGATTTCATCACTGAATTACGAAAATTGGCCAAGCAGAATGATGTCATCATGGTGGTGGTGGATAAATTGAGCAATTCTACTCACTTTGTTCCTGTCGAATCGACTTGCAAGGCAATAGATATTGCCAACATCTTCATGAAGGAGATATTCAAATTGCACGACATGGCTAGGGAGATTTTATCTGACAAAGATACAAAATTCACTTGAAGCTTTTGGAAATCCTTGATGGTTGGTTTTGAGACTAAATTGTTGTTTATCACAGCCTATCACCCTCAAACTAATGGACAGACATAAAGAGTAAACCATATATTAAAAGACATGTTAAGGATGCATGTAATGCATCGGCCTAAGAAGTGGGAAGACTACCTTCCATTGGTAGAATTTTCCTACAACAACGGTTATCAAGAGTCACCAAGATGAGCCCTTTTGAAGCCCTCTATGGTAGACTATGCAAGACTCCAATCAATTGGAGTAATCCAATGGATAGAATTACAATCAAACCCGACATGCTGAAAGAAATGGAACAACCACTGATTCAGATAAAGCAAAGTCTTAAAATTTCTCAGGATGGATAGAAAATTTACGTCGATAGAAAGAAAACTCCCAGAGAGTTCAAGACAGGAGACCATGTCTATCTCATGTATTCCCATCTGTCAATGGCGAGAGGCTCTGCCACTAATGACTGCAAGCCTCAAGGTACTCATAAAACTCTAGGTCCCATATTTAAAATAAATGAGTTGAAGTCGATGGAAAGAGACCTGTTGAGAGGAGAGCATTGAGACATCTCTCATCAGTCAACACGAGGAATAAAGTAGGCGCTTCATGATTTGGTGGAGCTCGGACGAAGAACATGTTCACGAACCAACGACCCTGTGCGTTTTTCACGTGTGCCAAATGCAAGCGGTACACGAAAAAGACTCTTTGAATAGCAGCAAATGATAAACTGTTGACAAAGAGGATGAAACCACCAATAAAGCTAATGGCATCAAAGACATTGCACGAATCCCAAAGTGTGAATAGATGTTTTGTCGTCGAACACACTGGAAACCACCCAGTCAACGACCAATGATGGAATGTCGATTGTTGGGTTCAAGGTGACCTACCAATGATGAAAGTAGGGTCAAGATGCATGATAAGACCAAAGTATCATGTGATTCTGAAACAAACTGAGGGTATGGCCGACATCCAAAGTCAAAATTTCTGAAGAGTAATCGACACAAATTGATAGATTTCCTTTGAACAAGAGCATGAGACATATGGTGGACTCTGACAACATAGACTCAATGATGTGACTATTAGATGCAGGAGACATCTATAACGTTCTCTATAGGGACTGGAAGAGTAACCAGTCGGTAGAGAAAACTCTGTAGCGAGATCAGCTTCCTAAGGCCATGCTAAACCCAAAATTATGATGACACAAGGACTCAATAACTTTGTGTTATGTTCAAAGGCGACGCGACTGCTGTCAATTACAAACAAGACTCTACTTGGTTGAGGATGCAAACTGCTTGGGGAACGATTTATAACGCAAAGTGAGAACCGACTAAAGGCTCAATACTGCAAGCGATGGCATGAGATGCAATCACAACTTAACGCCAAAAATGACATTATATCTTTTAGTCTACTTTGTGTGAAAATGGGGTAAACTTGTGCCAAATAGACGTCTTTTCAAATCCAATTTATGAGTGTGAAAAAAAACAAGTTCACTCGAAAATCTTTTCTATTTTTGATAGCGAGTCGGAAAAGAGCTTAACTAAGACTCATGACCTTTCAAATCCAACTTTAACGAGTGTGAAAGGGACAAATCACTCGGCGATCTTTTCAATTTTTAGACGAGTCAGAAAATAGCTTAACTAAGACTCGATTTTTAGAGTCTGCAGGTAATAAGGCCGCATGTGCATGAATGAGAAATGAGGCTCATCATAAAGTCATGTATCGAATTATAATGGACTTCTGGTCCTAAGGAAAAAACATGGCATGGGCACCAAATGACAAAGATGATCTAACTAGGGTACCTATGTTTGGTAAGTCTCTACCATTTATTAACGACGCTACTTATAGCAGATGGAGGGTTATGCGTCGTAATAAATGGGTTGGTACCTAAGGATAATGCAAAATGCACGACGGAGTAGATACCTATCATATATGCTAGGTTATGAAAATACCTGTCCAAAGAGATGAACGACCAACCATGACGTTGAAATCCGCAAGAAAACTGAGTCAAAACTACAAAAACCAGCATAAAACCATTCTTGAATTAGTCCATTAGGTGAAATAATAGCATAAAACTATATCAAGTAGGTAAAAATAGCTTATAAATAATAATAAAATAAAAAATTACTGTATCATTTTGATTTTTAACAAATCAGGCAGCGAAATCACGAACCGTCTGGATCAGGTAACTCTTCATCTCATCCTCTTCAAATTCAGTTGTTTACATTTTTTAATTAGGTTTTATTTTGTTAGTTTTTTAGGGCACAATTTGAGATTTTCGGTATACGCGAGTTTCTCTGAATAGATCGCGTGTACAACTAGGTATACGCCCCTGTGTGAACCACATGGAGCATATATTAAGCCCTACCCGCGATTGTGTGCAAATAAAGCCGTGTATACGTGCGCAAATGGCAAAAAAGAGGGGTTTCTAACTCAAAAATGATTTGTTTTTTGCAGGGTGATGTTGGAATGGAGAGAGCGAGAGCATGAAGAGGTAGATGCAGCAGTGGATCGAGATCCGGTGGCTTAAGCGGCTCTAAAAAGATGTGGTTTGTACAAGTTTTGAGCTCTCAAATGAATAAGGGCCCAAATGAAGTTGTTGGAAATGTTGGTGGGTTACTGGGATCCCAATAGCGAGAGCTTTATCCTTGATGGACAACCATTAAGGATTGAAGTAGAGGACATCTACTTCTTGTCTGGTATGTCACGCCGAGAGGTGAACTTCAAGTCACGCAGAGTGGGGAGTGGGATGAAGATCGATGAGTATATCGAAGCCACTGTGTTGCAGGAACTCCCATGGTGGGAAGTCAAGTCCCCATCCGGGCTATAAGTAACCTCAGCCTGAATATCATTGTGCTAATGCTTACCAGGATCATAGGTTCGCCCTCGTTGCATCAAGCATCAAGACCACTTGTGTTTTACGCATTGGAGTGTGCGAGAACAATTGTCTATGATTGGTGTACCTTAGTGTTGACCAATATGAAAGGTCAGTTGACAGAGTGCAAGCAGGGGGTAAGCAAAACTCTGGGTTTGTCTCTATTCTTTGCAGCTTCTTTTTCGAGCAAGTTCCAAGTCTGGGACCTGGAGTGGGACCTAGAGGACCACGTGATCCATCCATGGCGCGGTGGATCGAGGTCATGAGACGGCAGGGGGGAGGTAGGGTGGCGACACCATACAATGATGATTTTTTCTTCTGGTGGCAGAGACAAATCATTGCTCTAGACGACTATCCCTACGCGAGAATCGATTTCAAAGGAGATCCAGATATGTCACTTCCATTAGGCGCTGCCTACGACGCCATAAGTAAAAAGTTTTTACATATTTCATTTTTTTGTATTTTTGTATTTAAGAGAACAAAAATATTTTTGGATGGTGTTTTAAATATTAACTAGATACTTGTGTGATCGCAGATGTGGGTCCGCGACGACCAGAGGGATTCCTACGACATAGATGAAGGAACCGGGGAGATGAGGCGACGAGAGGAGAAGCAGAGAGAGTCATACAGAACGTGCAGGGCAACCTGTCTCATTTGACACGGAGGATTCCTATGGTTCAGGTAGAGAATCTACCTGAAGCCATGCAACGACAGATTGTTGGTGTACCTAGAGCATGGGTACGACTCTTCCGGCGTCTCGCAAATGCCTTGGTTTACTATCATGACACACAACCGACGCCACAGGCGTAGATGTCATGGGATATGTATATCGATTGTATATGTATTTTGAGGGTTTTAGCCCCAATTTTGTAATATAAACACCATATTTTTGAAATATATAAAGATAGATCTTCAGCTTTACTTATATCTTACAATGTGTACATTGATTTAATGGTTTTTTTTACTTTATTAATGTGACAAATGCCAATCTAAAACATAATTAGTGTAGGCATCGGATACATGACTAGAACTTCTAAGAATGTGAAAATATGTAATAAAATGACATTGTCGTTCTAAAAAACGGACCCGTAGAATCACGCACACGGTAACGGTCGTTCCACTGACATACTACTAATTGAGATTCCAGACGAGCCTCTAGAGAGTGAATACCATGTGAGATAGCATCACGCAAAAGTTTTATGACGATGCTATATTCGACCACATTATTCGTGGATGGCCCTAGGCATACACCACCTAAAGATACCAGCAGACCCTTGTGTGAGTAAATCACCCAAGCGGCGGAAGCCAAGTTCTGTGTATGACGACTGGCTCCGTCTTCAAATCCTAGGTAGACCGAAGACTCCGTTGACATCTACCAACAAGAGGGAAAACTCAATAAGCAAACCAAAGACAAAGAAAAAGGGGAAAAAGATGTATATACACTAAATTTACATTAGTATACAACGGGTTTCACCCAAGCCTAAGGCTCAAACGTAATACTTTTTCAAGTAGAGCCCATTTCTGGGCTCGACCAATTTATTCCCTTCATAATCTTCCAACTCATAGGCTCATTTTTCTAGAACACGTCGCACGATATAAGGACAGTGCCACATGGGTTTAAACTTGCCTGCCCCTAGCGGTTCTTTGGCTTGGTCATACAAGAGGACCAAGTCACCCTCGACATACAACCGGAAACAGACAGACTTGTCGTACTTAACCTTGACACATTTCTTGTTTGCCTCGATAGTCGTAAAGGCATCCCGATGCTGCTCGTCAAGACTCTCTAGGTGCACAACAACGTCGCTCTAAATCTAAAGTGTCAAGTAGGAGCTCGACTGCCAATTTGAGAGAAGGGATTTCGTATTCAACGGGGGTGACACTTCTTAAGCATTTCAATGCAATCTTTAAAGATGGTGGGCTAGAAGTAACTGACTCACATGATTTTTTGCGCTGTCGCAAGCCCGGATATATGACCACCACAAGCCCCTTTGTGGCAATCATTTAGGACTGACTCGGCTTCCTCGTGATTTAAGCAGCGACATAAGATACTATCTATTCCTCGACGATACAAAGTGTCGCTGACGATGATATACTTTTTGGCTTGGTATCTAACACGTCGTCGATCATCTCGCAAGAGATTTTGAGTGAACTTCAAGGTTTCAAGATATAAAACAATGTCTCCATACCAGAGGTCGAATAATGAGACAAGGAAAATGTGTTCGTCTACAAACAAAATTGACATGGGTAACATCCTCGTCTAATCGTGGGAAATCAGATATTAACTCTGCAAAAACTAGCGATTTCTTGGACTTAGCCGAAGCAAAGTCGAGATCAAACTCTTGTAAGATGACAATCCATTTATTATATTTCTCTTCTATGATACATCTAGTGAGGACGTATTGAAACGGATTGACGTCGGCAACCACAGTAGTTTTGCAAAGCAATATATAGTGTCATAAACGTTGGACTATGTGAACGGAAGCCAATGCTAGTTTTTCAACGTGGGAGTAATTAAGCTCAGGATCAACCAAATTTCGACTGAGATAATAAGATGAAGTGCTCATGGAGCTCATCATCCTCCTGAAGTAGAACCATACCAATCGTCTCTTCAGACGCGGTAATATACAACAAGTAATCTCTACTGTAATCACGAGATTTCAGCAAAGGGGCCAATACCAAGGCTTTCTTTAAACTCCTGGGCTCGCTCATCCTAGATAAAAGGGGTGTCTTTCTTCAATAGGCACATGAAACCCTTAGTGATATTGACATAATTTACTATAAACCGACGCAAAAAGTTAGTTTTCCCCTGTAAACCTTGAAGTTGTCTAATCGTGCGCGAGGGAGGCAACTGAAGTATTGCCTCAACCTTAAGAGGATTTACCATGATCCCAATCTCGGAAACTAAGAATCCTAAGAGACGACCAGACCTAACACAAAAGATACATTTGTGAGGGTTTAACTGGATCTTATAGTAACCACATTTTTCAAAAACCAGTCGAAGGTGTGTAACATGATCCACTCTCTTGCGAGAGTGCGCAACAAGATCATCGAGATAAGCTTCGACTATGTGCTTGAGATCGTAAAAAGTGAAAGTCATGGCGCGTTGGAAGGTTGCTCCGGTGTTTTTCAGGCCAAAAAGCATTTTTCGGTATGCAAAAGTACCCTTGCAAGATACCAGATATATAAAATATGCAGAACAGGAATGAAATGCTAGAAATAACAGAATAACAGTAAAATATCCAGCATAATCTTCACAATACACAAAAATGATATACGAA
>JZKD02S1727617.1:709134-722069 GCA_000966675.3 Picea glauca
TAGCAATGCCTCTAACTATGTGGTTGCTGGTAAATTATTAGTGGATAGATATGCCACTCCTTTTTGGACCCCTATTCAGTCCAAAACAATATGAAAATACATTTGCAATCACACACGGATCATCAACTTAATGAGGAAACACACTGAAAAGGAGCTTGTCCACTCTACCATGACCCAATTTGCAAGAAATTTGATATCTTTGCAATACATTTTTGTCCAAAATATGAAACTTTAAAGAAAAAAAGTTGATATCTTTGCAATCCATTTTTTCCCAAAATATGAAACTTCAAAGAATATCAGGAGAGGGCACAATCAAAATAAAGCTGAAGTTTTCGATTGCATGAAGGTTGTTGCACTCCTACTTAATGATCCCTTTTGGAGAGAAGCCAATGGGGTCTGGGCAATCCTAGAGCTGCTAGTAAATGTGCTTCAGAGTATTGATGGGGAAATCCCCCTGTTGAATACATACATAAGGCCATGGATAGGGCCAAGGAAGCAATTTGGGTAGGGAGTAAAAATACATACCTCTTTGGGAAAAAATATATTACATGTGGCACTATCAGCTTAATCAACAACATGTTGTTGGGTACTATCTCAACTCGGATTTATTTTATGATTAAACCTTCAATGTCAATGTTGTTGTTATGGAAGGTCGGAGGATGTTTGGTGAAGTAGTTAACTTATATTTACAGAAGGGATGAGTAGAGTTTGACTGGGAAGTACTAAAAGACTGGGCAATTTTTCCAACTATAACAAACCCATACATATGTACAGAAGGATTTGATTGATCACTCCCACCCCAAGCTGTAGAATCCAACTTGCTTCTCTCAAGAGAACCCGGGTTGTGAAATTCACCTATCCTTCTCTGGGAGTAATTAGAATAAAATACAAATATGTGTCTGATTCAGTGAAAAGCTTGTAGTAGAAGCTTTGAACCAAAAAAAATCCACAATAGTTAAAAAAAAAATTAAGGAAGGTATAATTATAATTAAGAATAAAATCATGGGCATTACCGGGCATAGGAATGATCTATAAATTTGGGCCCTTCTTTGAGCTACCTTTTGGTACTATTATCCCCCGTTTCTAGGGATAACTAAGGTGATAATGTCTCGAGGCCCTCAGGTTGTAGACATGGAGTACCGAGAGACAAATGACTGACAGCATCCACGTGCACAGCCAGAGACCCACTGAACCACCACACATCCTCAGTTCGTCACAATGCCATTCACCACATCAACTTGCTTCTGAAAGGAAATGGGTCTTGCTTCATGATGTACAAAGTCAGGTATTGTGGTAAGTGTCACTTTAATACTTGAGGCATTTGAGTATGTTGCATTAAGTTGCTTTTGATTATAGAACATTTGCTTGGAAATTATGCTATTTGCCCTATTTCACCTTGGTGGTTGACATTGTGCCCTAGTAAGTGGTCACCCTTGGAGATGGGTTTTCTACTAGGAGGTCCACTTGACTAGTCATCATGCCATTCTCACTCATACTTATCATTTTTCACACTTCGTCCTTTTCATCCCCTTATCTTTTGGGATTTTCGGGTGTACTAAAGGGATTGTACCTCATTTCATGGGAAGAACGGGCTGAAGGCCCAGAGGGAATGTAGCTGGAAAAAGATAAAAGCCAAAACTATAACCTTCCAAATGCTCGCCCAAAGAGGTCTTGAGAATGATGAAACGTTTCTCCTAAAAAAAAATCAAAGACCTGCAAGAAACAATTTCACATATATAAACGTCCCACTTGTTGAGGGATCTACACAAGTGTTTTATACCCTTTGCTTTACCCACATGGCACTCTATGTACCTCCGGATTCAAGTGACATTGTGGTACTGCCTCCAAGTCTTATGTTACCCATTTGGAGTACCCAATTGTTCTGGACTTTAATTAATTAATGGCAAACAAATGGGCTTGGAAAAAGGATGCATTGAAAACGAAGGTGTTGCACACCCTCTACAAAGGCACCCATAAATGAGACAATACAACCCCTTGTATGTCATGAACCCCATGCCCAAAAGTCTTACCCCCATCCACTTCATCTTCTTCACATGGCTTAGAGAGGGTCCACCTATGAAACACTCCTTGAGTTAAGGAATGATTCACCCAATAGGTCACCTTGACAACCCTCCCATACCTAAACTTGGCAAATTGCATAGGGTCTTTGAGAACTTGTTTAATTTGATAAGGTAGTTTTGATGGACATGCTTAGGTGGCTCTTGTAAGAAATGTGATTTCACTTGCCATGATGCATTTGACTTGAGACCTTTGGAGGGCGGACTTGTTTGTCTTTGCAGGTCCTTGTTTCATGGACAATTTGTAATGCCCATATAATTCTAAACATTATTTAAGTTTCCTAAACATTTTAAGAAAGTAATCTGAAACAATAACTTCTTAGCATAATAGTGATTCTCATAACAACAACTTCAGTTTCTTAGATTTATCAATAAATACTGAATTCATGACAGAAAGAAATAAATACGTAACTTAACAAAGTACCTGGTTCTGATGCTAATTGTTGTTGCCACTGTGCCTTGTTGCTGCCTTTCTGCTCCCTGCTACACAGATCAATCCTGCCACAAACAGGAAAATAGCTGCCCAAAACTACTGTCCACCCTGCCAACTAGGAAAACGACCTAGCACCAGGATATCTACGGATATCCTGGCCCTCCGTGCCCAAAACCTCCAGCAACTCAATGCCTCCCCTGATCAAAAGCCACAGCCTCAAAACTCTGTGCTCCCAGAAAGTCCAAAAGTCCACAAAATACAACAGTGCACAGAAACTCGCTACTCACAGCAACACACCATCGTCCAGAGGCTCTCTGCTCACGGCCAAACATCATCGTCCAGAGGCTCTCTGCTCACGGAAAAATACCATAGTCACCGCCAATACAGTTGGCTCAACAAATACAGTCCGCAGCATCCATCCCCGCCGAATGGTGCGCACATCCCCCTCTTGCCTTCCCTTATTCCTCCCGACCGCCTCATGCAGTTACTCCTCCAACCACCCTGCGTCCCCCCGTCCTTCGTCATGAGTTAATGTTTTATCTCCTTGGGATCCATGGCTATCCCTTTCTACATACGCCACCATTTTTAAACATTTTTCATTGATCTTTTAAGATTTATTTCTCAGGTCATTAAATGTGATCTTGCAATTAAAGTATTATTTAATTAAACACAATTATTTTCTTTAATTAATTTTACTTTGTAATCTTAAGCATTTATCCAATTAGGGTCGTTACACAATTTGGAGGAACAAGCCCACCTTGGGCCCTGTAGTTGGTAGGGCCCCGTTTTTGGAGAATTTCAGTTACCCATTTCATTATGATCTGAATAAAGCTATATGCAACCCTATTTGGGAAACAAGACATTATATCATATTTTTTTTATTTATTACAAGTACCCACATACACATAAATGTATGTCCACCAAGAATCATCAGATTCATCCAGTAGGAGCAATAATTGCAAAAGTAGGAGAGAGCTCCAAGCAAGCTAGCGTGGATACTTTGATAAGTAGCTTAAACAACAGCATATTCAGTGCCACCCTTCGAACGTAACCATTTTCTGGCAAGAGCTCTATATCTGGCAGGGGCCGGTGCAGGTTCTACGCATAACCCACCCATTCCGAAAACAAGGCAAAGGACAGGATCGGGCAACTTATATTTTCCTAACTTCTTGGATCTCACAAGTATACTTCTGCAATTACTTGCCTTCATTCAAAGAAATCTGATTCTAAAACCCTAGGAGGAGTACAAGAGCGTACACCCTCCACTAAAGCTCATTCTTTTTGTCTCGAAAATTTCTTAAGCCTTGCTTCAAGGAGTTGAAGGGCCTACACCCTTGTTGCAAAGGCTCAACTAGGGTTTTGTTCCAAGGAGTAAAAGGGCTTACACCCCTGGAAATTTTAAATCCTAGTCTCATCACTTCAAACTTCTACATAGCTCCCTTTTTCCAGGTATTGCCTTGACAAGGGTTTTTGTTCCAAGAAGTAAAAGGGCTTACACCCATGGAAAGTTTAAACCACAATCTTGTCAATCTCAAATCCTTTTATGACTCCATTGCCCAATGAAAAGACATTGATCTCGGATCTCCTATATTGTTTGTGGAAACTTTCTTCTCCTCTCAACCTACAATAGTTGTAACCTACAACTAGCTGGCTTGAAGCGAAAGAGAGATTGGTGAGGTGACAATGGCCTTTCTCTCTCGATTTCGCAAGATTTGCACTTGAGCATTGGGACTTTGGCTCTACAAGTGCAAGTTTGTGCTATAACATTTTGGCGCCGTTTCCGGGGACAAAATCCAATTTTCTCGGAAGACGACATTGGAAGAGTTTTTCAACTTTGAAGATTTTTCCTGGCGACTCCATTGGAAGAACGAAGACCTTGTTCTTTGCAGACTTTGAAGACTTGATACTTGTAAGGTGGGACAAGCATCATCGTGAAGGCATTTTCAGCTCACCTTGGCGAATCCATTCTGAAAAAGGTACGAAGATTTAATTTGTGATTGAACTCTCATTACACATAATGAAGAATGGCTTATTGGATGTTGCCTGGAATGTATCATGCTCTTGATATCAAAGATGTTCCAGGATATCCAAACAAGTTTCCCTTGAAGCATGTCGAGAATCTCCCGAGGTTCAATGGTGATCCTTCTTGTGCCATCTCACACATCTTGTCACTTGTGAGGTATGTGTCCACGTTCGAAAAAAGACATGAGGACCTTCTTGTGAGAGCATTCCTATGCTCATTAGAGCGAAGGCAACAAGAATGGATCCAATGTTATTGCAGCCCAAAGAGTATTCCTTCTCTCAAAATCTTTATGCAGGAATTTCTCAAGCATTGTGGTCCGAAATTTCAGGGTTTTGAAGATACATATCATGAGCTAGTGACAGCCCTGCGGAAGGAGGGCCTTCTTGGCCTTTTTGAAGGCAGTAAAGAGATTAAAGGTGATGAAGGCATTATATTGGACGATAACACTATTGTTGTTGGAGAAGAAATCTTGGGCTCTGAATTTGAGCAGGTTGGCACTCCTGGCAATACAGGAGAAAACATAGGAACTGCACTCCCAGAAGAGCAATACAACAGTAGCCCTGAGAAATGCTTGACACAAGACCACAATGATAGTTTTTCTCTCAAGGATGAAGACCTTCTTGGTCTGTTTGAGGGCAATGAAGATGATGATAAAGCCTTCCTAGAAGAAGAGGATCCTTGGTTGCTCAAGGCAGAAGTCAATAATAATGATACATGTTCATATGTTGAAGGAAACTATCAAAGTTTTCTAGCTGACGCTCCAAGGTATGATGATATGTTTGCTGGCCTAGGGAAGGGAGAGGTACTTGATACTTCTCAAGGTGATGAGGTAGTATTTGTTGATGACATTCCAATTCATGATGAGGTTGTTGTTCTTAGTGAGATTCCATGCCCAGAATTTGAAGGGGACAACACCATTTTAGTTTTGAATCAGCCCATGGTTGTTAATCACAATTTTGTTGTGGTTAGGGGACAATTTCAATGTAAGGGTTGTGATGAAGAAAGCCCCACAGCCCCACAACAAGGGCAGCCTCTTGATCCCCTTCAAGGTTCTTGTTGTGATGAAGATGAGTGGTTTTGGAAACAACATACTCAAGAAGAAGACTCTGAAGCTGGACAAGGAAGCATCTTAAATCATACCCTTGATGAAGTGTTTGGTGAAAAGTTTGATTTCATAACAGAATCAGATTCTACAGGTTTGGCACCATTTGGGGGTGAAGATCTTGCTACTGAGGAAGCTCTACAAGTTGTGAATGCAGGTGGCAGTTTTACCCCTACTGTGGAAGCTGATCAAGACAGCAGGCCAGATCAATCCCTTGATGAGGTACCTTGTGAGGAGCTTGATCTTATAACAGGACCAAGTGTTGCTAACTCTGCTTAAAATCTAAAAGAAGAATATAACTCCATTGTTGATCTCACTGATGAGATGGAGCTGCCACAAGTTTGGGGCTATCCTGGCAGGACAGAAAATGATGACAGTAATTTTTCAGCTCTAAATACAGATATTGAAATCCCTGAAGATTTTGAAGAGCATGAGGCAGTCATAAAAGACTGTCCTGGTGAGCCTATCTTCATCTCCACCACCGTTGAAGAAAGTGACCTTGATTTGGATAAGGAGATTGAGGGGTGTAAAAGGCTTTTGCAGGTAAGTACAAGGTCATATGTTGTGAATTTTAAATATAGCCCCATCTATGACAATTACAGCTGCGGAGTGTATAATGCTCAAGTTCATGAGGGTGGCGTTGCTGTTATAAGTGATGCTCTGTGCCCAGAATCTCAACAAGATAGTGCTTCTAGCATTTATGTTGGAGCTACTATTGAAGACAAGGAACAACTATTGAATAATGGGGTCTCAGTCATGCCATCTCCCTCAAGTATTAATTGGGATGCAAGTCTGATGTTGCGTAAGGAGGAAACTCTTGCAGTGCCCTTTGAAGAAAATGAACTGCAAAATGACATTTTTACTGCCCAAAAAGAACACCTTCGTAACGGTGACTGGTGATGAGTGGTATTCTAAAAAGGACCTTTTCTTCATATTTCCCAACGATGGCCCCATTTCTAATAGGGAAAATTTCAAAGGAAAAGAGTGCACTGATTTTGTGACTAAAAACCACATTAGATGGGTACGTTCTAGTCATTTTCTTATGGCAGAAAATCAGTCAGGGACTAACCCTGTGCAAGTTAATGAGCAGCCTTCTGAGAATATGGAAGTCCGTTGTAATAGACAAGACTACAGGGGCACTTTTGTGACAATATGTGACCATGAGTCTAATAAGAAGACCACGACGAAAGTTGAGAAAATTTCCCAGCCTGCTGGGAGTTCATACCCATTGGTGACAGAGCAGTCAGATGACTTTTTACACAATGATTCTGAAAGTGGCAGTACCCCCGTGAAGGATATGAAGCTTTGAGGTCTCGTGTTGGTCACACAAAATGTGGGTGCTAGTGTTTACAAGGGTGTCATTGCTGATAAGTGSACTGTTAAAAATATGTTTGCCATGAATTACGACCCTCCCAAAYATGCACAGTTGGCTGCCAGAATCACAGTTTCCAATATTCACAAGCATATGAAGAAGTCGSWCTCTGAGWCAGAAAGTGGTGAAGATGGGAGGYAGTCCTTGAAGGATGGAATTTTCTTCTGTTRTTGGCAGTTCCATATCAACTYTGCCTCTGTYTATCTGTGCCATTACCACCTTCAGTCTGAAGGATATGAGAGGCARGGATGCCGAGAGCAGCATGAACCCAAAGGGAGTGACAGGAACAAGGRRGYGGTCTCTGTAGATGAGCGAAGATATAGTRTTTTCAAGGAATGGATGGATAGGACTTCTAACATARTTGATTTMCARGCCCTCTTGCTCATCTTCAACCAGGTAAYACAGRAGAYTTCAGCATATGAACATTCAGATCTTAATGTGCCCCTRTTCTGGATTTTGACCAAGCACAAAGGCAGGAGGAATCGKCCTTTTGAGGCGAGATTTTGATGTAAKAATTGTATTGGTYGGGTATGRAGGCTATGATTCTGAGGTTCTCAAGTGCCCCCAAGAGGGACACTTGTCCCCRAGTAGGAGCCAGRTTTTATCCGCTGATTTGCACAAGGGTATCATCGTAAATTCCGTACCACTGTTGGGCAGTGGTAAGCATGACAGGTATAGTCCTGGGTGAAAAGATGAACAAACACAAAGTCAGTAAGTACCAGAGTCAGTTTCAGGTGAATTGACAGAGGTTCAGGCAACAACCCTATTTCTAAAACACATTTAAATTTATTGAAGCGTGATAAAATTGGGGAGGGTTACACAGTGTATGAAACTCCAATAAATCATTCAAATTCGAAAAAAACCTGTGTTTAGGAATTGTAAAGAGGGTCGACCTGTAAAATAGGTTAGGGCCGACCTGTGTATTAAAATTTGTTGGACCCGACCACATTTCAGTGAATTAAACGTTTCCTGGGAAAAATACACGTTGGAGCCGACCCATATATGGTTTAAGAGATGGTTTAAATTTTGAATGATGCTGAGCCGACCTCCCAAAAAATATGGACAGACCTACCCACGCAAGGTTATTGTTGATGATTTGGGGAAAGTGTTGGTGACTAAAGATGAGATTAGAGCATTTGAAGGGCCTCTGGAGGCTAGAGGCTGCATCGGCACCCCCATTTATGGAGAAGGGGTCCACTTTTGAGGGTTTTGGTCCTTGTATTTTGGCATATGTGGCTTGAGAAGCCCAAATTTTGTATTTATTAGATTATTTTAATTATTGAAGAGGATTTTACCCCCTCCTGAGGCTAGTTTAGTAGAATTTTAGCTAAAAATTATTATTTTAATTTGAGGGAAGTTGAGCACCTCCTCTATAAATAGAGATGCACTTCCTCTCATTTTCATTATCACTTCTTGAGGGATTTTCCTTTAGGAGGTCTGAAATTTTCTTGGAACATTTGTCTTGGATTGGTGTTTTGCAGGAATAAGGTTTGTTCTTTTGGATTATTGGAGCAAAACAATTTTTTTGTGATTTCTCTTGGAAAATTTGTGGATGACCTTTGGTAAAATAGGGTTTTGGCATATAACTTCTTGGATTTCACAAGTATATTTCTGCAATTACTTGCCTTCATTCGAAGAAATCTGATTCCGAAGCCCTAGGAGGAGTACAAGGGCATACACCCTCCACTAAAGCTCATTCTTTTTGTCTCAAAAATTTCTTAAGCCTTGCTTCAAGGAGTAGAAGGGCCTACACCCTTGTTGCAAAGGCTCGGTTAGGGTTTTTTTCCAAAGAGTAAAAGGGGTTAGACCCATGAAAAGTTTAAATCCTAGTCTCGTCACTTCAAACTTCTACATAACTCCCTTTTTCCATGTATTTCCTTGACTAGGGTTTTTGTTCCAGGAAGTTAAAGGGCTTACACCCCTAGAAAGTTCAAACCACGGTCTTGTCAGTATCAACTCCTTTTATGACTCCATTGCCTAATGAAAAGACACTGATCCCGGATCTCCTATATTGTTTGTGGAAACTTTCTTCTCCTCTCAACCAACAACAATTGTGACCTACAGCTAGCTGGATTGAAGCGAAAGAGAGATCGGTGAGGTGACAGTGGCCTTTATCTCTCGGTTTCACGAGATTTGCACTTGAGCATTGGGACTTTGGCTCTACAAGTGCAAGTTTGTGTGATAACACAGCCAATGCAATTTAATCTCTCTAGTCTCTACTAGAGAGGTCATTGTTTCATACTTTAGCTTGGTAATTGTCATATATATGCTGCAAATTGTTCTTGTTCCAGGAAGGTACAACAATCACCTTACAACCTCTCTTTCTTTCCTAGACCTAGACCTAACTAACAAGTGACCAAGATAGGGGGCGACAGGCTTGGCTATTTTCTTGCTATTTGATCCCTTGAGGTCACCAGGGAAGCCTCGCTTGTGGTGGACCTCCTCCATCACTAAAAGAAGGGAAGATTCTACTTAGGTGACAGTGGTAGTTTCTTCCATAGTTATGCAAGATTTGGGGATCTTGTGGTGGGGTTTGCACAAGTACAAATCCTACGATAATAAGCTTGAAGTGGAATGATGCACATTACCCAATGAGGAATTAAAGGTGGTGGTTGGAATGAGCTTATGAGGAGAACACTAGAAAGTGAGGAATGGTGCTTTACCATGACCTTGTCCAATTGCTTGGTTGGATTGTTGGGAATTAAATATTTCAAAAGAGAAAAGGAGGGAAGGTACTAGAGAAAAAATTATCTTATTCATACAAGGAATAGGACAGAGAGAAAAACAACGAAGAAGAAAACGAAACAAAATATATCATAAATATATATTTTAAACGTTATTTCTAAATAAAATCTTATATCAATGTTATTGTCACGTAAATAAAAATATTATAAACATGAAATTTACATATAAATATTGTTACAATGCAAATATAAGTATCTTGACAATAATCAAAATTGTTAAGAGATTTGATCCCTCTTAGTGCTTGATAAATCGTGAGTTAACAAGTGGACAAAGAGCATACATGTCATAAGTGGTCATTGATACGAGGTGGATATGGGCCTATATCTTGCCGTCTCGACCATCCAGACAAATCCCAGTTGACATGTTGAGTTTGTCTACTTATTAACTTTGAATCATTTAATTATTAATAATGATATTAATATAGATTCATTTTAATTTCATGTTTCCTAAGTAATTATAAGGAGTGAGTTAACAAGTGGACAAAGAACACATATATCACAAGTGGGAATTGAAACGAGGTAAGAAGGGAAACATTTCTCCTTTTGACCATTCGGACTAATCCCAATTGACATGTGGTCTTCAATAATATTGTAATATAAAATATCATTCTAATTCCAATTGACATGAATTTATTTACTTATTAACTTAGTTAATTAAATAAGTTGTGCTTTTCAATTTTAATAAAAAATATTTTATATAAAAAAAATTATTGGTAATTATTATCGATAATGATAGTGATACACATTCATTTTAATATCATATTAAAGTGTAAATCATTTTTAGTCCTAGATTATATAATTACTTAGTAAACATGAAACTAAAATAAATCTATATTGATATCATTGTTAATAATGACCTTAGATTTATCAAACATTAAGGGGGATCAAATCTCTTAATAATTTTAATTATTGTGAAGATACTTATATTTGCATTGCAACAATATTTATATGTAAATTTCATATTTATAATAATTTTATTTACGTGACAATAACATTGATATAAGATTTTATTTAGAAACCAGTAGCAAAACAAACTGCAGATGCACAGGTATAGACATAGACAAGAGCACCCGGGGCAAGCACATAACCAATAGCAAAGCCAAGTGCACCTACAGCAGTAATAGCAAAGGTAGAAGCTAGGGTTGCAGGTCCTCCCTTTCAAAAAAAAAGGGGGAAAGCAGCAAATCCAAATCGAGCAGATTCATATGCAAATGTTCCAATCCCTATGTCATTAGTGCTTGTAGCTTACCCACCACCTTGCTCACCATACTTCATACCTTCCAGTAGATTATGCTATTCCAGATGCACCACGTTAGTAGCTTAATAACCGGTTGGATAACCATAACGAATAGCTATTGATGTCAATGAAGCAGTTGCTTAAGCACACATTGATAGATTGATCATCATTGGAAGATTTCATTGCCACCCCACGTCTAGAAGTAAGCCTCGGTTACTTCCTGGTAAAGATTATGTGAACTGGGTTTTTTTGTATCGAAGGTTTGGCGTTGTTGGAGCATTTATATCAACAAGAGCACTACTGAAGTAATGAGAGGCTCTCGAAAGGCTTTAACTACTTTGGAATTAGAGGATACTATCAAGGATTGAGTGATGAATAATGTTGTGAGGATACTATGAAAGATGGAAAAAGGAATTGTAAATAACAAAAATCTTAAATAATAAAAAATTAATGTAAATGATTGGAGTCATAAATAATATAACCAAATAAAAGGAAAAATAACGGGTACCATAAAGTAATATACAAAGAATCAACTTAAATTCATGTCTTAAGAGGGATAAAGTCTCTCTAGGTTGCAAACTCTTCAGAAAAAAAAAAAGGAAAAATAACGGGTACCATAAAGTAATATAGGAAAAATAACGGGTACCATAATGGCATAAAGTAATATATAAAGAATCAACTTAAATCCATCATGTCTTAAGAATCAACTTTTCTCTAGGTTGCAAACTCTTTTGCAAGTTTTTTTATTCAAAAAGTTCACTTTGAAGGATTGGATCCCATCCCTCTGGATGTGATGCAGGAGCATTATCTCTCAAGTCAAAGTTCTAAAGTTTGGTCAAGACCCTAAGGTCATGACATTAGCCCAAAGAGGGGTTTATTGTAAAACCATTGTAAATCTTTTGCAAAGTGTTTAACTTCTAGATAGCAAGCATAGATATAGAAGATTCTAATATGGATAGGTGTTATGTGAGTCATGAGTTGTGTAACCAATTCCCTCAATCAAGGAATGACTCGAGAGGGTATTTAAGGAAGAGTTGCTTTAATATAGCAATCAGTTTTATGAGTCGTTATAAGGATAGGGTTGAATGTCTATTTTTAGAAACAGTTGCCCTTATTCAGGGACCAACTGCATGTTTGTAGGGGTTCTGTGAATGAACTCAAAGCTCAGTTAGATAGAGTTTTGGGAAACTAAAAGGGAGATACGGGGTAGTAGAGAGGGAGGAGACAGTAGCGAGAGGCAGAGTAGAATAGGATTTCTTCCATGTATGTACAGTTCAATCTCGAATGAGAAAATAGGAGATTCATCAAGTTATTGTGTGTATTACTCTGTTATAATCTGTGAATATTGTAATTGAGTTTAATGAATATGATTGACTGTGCAAGGAGTTCTATTGATAAGATCGTATAGAAAATTGGGTAGAATTCTTGTATGAGATTCCAGTTCTTGTGAAATTGGCAGAACCAGTATGGTTCCAATTCCTGTGGAAGTCTTCTGAAGACTTAGTAAATTCCTGAAAGGGAATCTGTTAATTATGTATTTGACGGAGTGAAAGAAAGCCAGAGCTTCTGTGCCAGTTCATTAGAGATTGGGTAGGATCCGGAAGGATTCCAATTTCTGTGTTTAGTGGAGGGAATAGACCTTCAGAGAGTTAATATGAAGAGTTCATATTTTGGAAACAAATTGTCAGTTTCAGAGATTTCTTTGCAGGCTCCAAATCTGTGTGAATGGAGTGTTTTCTGTGTGAACCTAAAGTTATCTGAGAAAACTGAAGTTCAGCCTTGGATGGAGAAATAGCGAACTACATAGAATTTATTGATCGGTTGCATACAAATTCATAAGTTTTACTTGTGTTGTGGTTTGGAACTAAATCGCAGAGTATTTTGCTTTGTGTGAATAGCCATTTGAAATTATTCAAAGTGTGGAAACCCCATTGGAGTGGTTAAGA
>JZKD02S1727617.1:727815-739211 GCA_000966675.3 Picea glauca
GAGACATAAGTGTTTTTCTCCTTCATAAATTCTTTATTGTCCAAGTTTGTGAAAACGTTCTTTGCTAGGGTTAAAAGCCTAAGGCCCAAAAGTGCTTTCACTTTAGGGTTTTAACTCTAGACTTTGATCCTTAACCTAAGTGAATCTAGAAGAAGGAAAAACATCACCTAGGGCCCAAACGTGCTTGCACCCTAGGTACCTTCTTCCTCAAAGTCTAAAGCCTAAGGCCCAAACATGCTTGCACCTTAGGGTTTAGACTCTACTTCTTTTGTTTCATCTAGATCAATCTTCAAGTTTAACACATTTGAGACTCCATATGCCCAATAAAAAGACACTAACCTTCAAACCTCCCATTATTTTCTTTCTAACACTCTAAGGCTGCCAAGTTCAACGCAATTGAGACTCCATATGCCCAATAAAAAGACACTAACCTTCAAACCTCCCATTATTTTCTTTCTAACACTCTAAGGCTACCAAAACTCATTTTGCCTGGACTTCACTCTCCACATTAAGCTTCCTTGCCCCAAGTCCTAGCAATCTTAATACAGGGAACCCCCCTTGAGCCGAAGGAGAGCTAGCCTAAAGTGAAAGAGGGTTGGTGAGGTGACACTGGCCTTCCCTCTCAATTATGCAAGATTGCACTTGAGATTTCAAATTTTAGCTCAACATGTGTGAATTTGTGCGATAACATTTTGGCATCTTTGTCGGAAACAAAGTCCATTTTCCCGAAAGACGAAACTAGAGGAGTTTTCAAATTTGAAGATCTTTTCTTGGCGACTCCATTGGAAAAACGAAGACCTTGTTCTTACATATTTTTGAAGACTTTGTGCTTGTAGAATGAGACAAGCATCATTGTGAAGGCATCTATAGCTCACCTTGGCGACTCCATTGTGATAAGGTACGAAAACTTCATTTATTGTTGATCCCTCATGTTGAAATTTGCACATGGTGAAGGATGGCTCCATGGTCATTTCATGAAATATACAAGGCTTTTGATGTCAAAGATATCCCTGGGTATCCTAATCAATGTCTGCCAGACGGTGGGAGGATTGCCCTAAGTTTGATGGGGACCAATCATTGGCCATCCCACATGCGATAAATGTCTTGAAACATGTGAGAAAGATCAAATTGGAACTTGGCAGCCCTACAGAGGAGGCCCTTTTGGACCTGTTAGGAGATAATGAAGGCATTGTTTTGGAAGAAAAAGAGAATCCTCCTGACCTCCTTAAGGACAATGAAGTTCCACATCCAGAAGAACAATGCAGCAGCAACCATTGGATGTCCTTGACACGAGATTTGTGCTCAGAATCAGAGAGAGAGACATGCCTTTGCTTGAGACTGATGTATGTCACAGTCATGGTAACAAAGACAACAGTCTTAACAGTCATGATGATCATGTCATCAGTTTGGACCAGAGCATATGTTTGGAGCAAAGCAGTGGCACACTCTATGCGGAAAATATTGAGGGTTTTCCTAAATCTGATGATGAGGATGGCTATTCCAAGAAAGCCGCAGAAGAAGGTTTTTGCCCAGAGTTTGAGGAGGTTAATATTGCTGATCACATGGACATTGCTGATCTAGGAGAACAACATGACAGCAGCTTTGATGTGCACCACGAGCTGAAGTTATATTGCAAACAGAGCAGGGACAGAATGGTGGGAGGATTGCCCTAAGTTTGATGGGGACCAATCATTGGCCATCCCACATGTGATAAATGTCTTGAAAAATCTGAGAAAGATCAAATTGGAACTTGGAAGCCCTACTGGAGGAGGGCCTTTTGGACCTGTTTGGAGATAATGAAGGCATTGTTTTGGATGAGGAAGAGAATCCTCCTGACCTCCTTAAGGACAATGAAGCTCCACATCCAGGAACAATGCAGCAGCAACCATTGGATGTCCTTGACACAAGATTTGTGCTCAGAATCAGAAAGACAGACATGCCCTTTGCTTGAAACCGATGTATGTCACAGCCATGGTAACAAAGACAACAGTCTTAACATTCATGATGTTCATGTCATCAGTTTGGACCACAGCTTATGTTTGAAGCAAAGCAGTGGCGCACTGTATGCGGCAAATCTTGAGGGGTTTCCTAAATCTGATGATGAGGATGGCTATTCCAAGAAAGCCGCAGAAGAAGGTTTATGCCCAGAGTTTGAGGAGGTTAACATTGTTGATCACATGGACATTGCAGATCTAGGAGAACAACATGACAACAGCTTTGATGTGCACCACGAGCTGGAGTTGTATTTCAAACAGAGCAGGGACAGATTTTACATGTTACATTTTGATGGGCCACCACTATTTGATGGCGAAGATCTTGCTGCCCAAGAAGACCCACAGCCTACAGGTTATGGGTACAGGTGAGCAACCCATGGCAGTTCCAAACCATGACAAGTTTGCTGCCCAGAAAAGCAGAGATGATCTAAGGAACTATGAGAAACATAAGGAGGGCAGTCCTGCTGATGATGTGCAGGAGCTCTATATCTGGCAGGGGCAGGGGCAGGTGCAGGTTCTCCGCATAACCCACCCAAGGCAAAAGGACAGGATCGGGCAGGCTTATATTTTCCTAACAATCGGGCAAATTGAGAATAGTAATGTCAACGGAAGAGGGTTTTATTGAAGGATGGAGGGTTTTATTGAAGGTAATAGAACCCGTGACTCTGAAGCCAAAAGCTATGGCATAGCATGAAATTAAATTACCAGAATGATCAGATTCTAAAGGCGCCTTACCACTTATTTCCGGCTGGCAACCTCTCTATTGAAATGGGAAAATTGCTAAGTGAGTGACGGCTTCCTCGGCTAATAAACGCATAATACCATGCATGGGATTTCTCAACAGAACTCTTGCCATTTTGTTCGAAACTAATATATATGGTTATACCGAACTCTTGCCATAAACATCAACAGTGATACCAACTATACAGATAAATAAAGCACTGATCGATAAGGTCCAACGAACTTATAGATAGAGTAACTTATCTATGGGGGAGGGTGTCATGATGACTGTTCAGTGTGCTTAGTGAAGGTTTTCCAGTAATTCATCAATTCTGAATGAATCTACCCACATAGCAAATTGAGAACAGTAATGTCAACGAAAGAGGGTTTAATTTGCGAACAGTAATGTCAACGAAAGAGGGTTTTATTCAAGGATGGAGGGTTTTTATTGAAGGTAATAGAACCCATGACTCTGAAATTAAATTACCCGGGATGGCGGCAAAACCCACGATTCATAAAATGAATGAATGGTAGAACATTTAATGGTTATATAACAGAGAGCAATTTATTCAAAAATAAATAGAGGTATTCAAGAAGGTATGATAGGAATCGTAAACGACACAAGTTATTGCAGTACTACGAAATTAAACTCAGAAATCGGAAGGTAAGAAAATATAAACCGAATAGAAACAAACATCTAAACTCAATTATGAATGAACTATGCAGAATTTAATAGAAATTTTGGAAACAGAATTGAAAAAAAGAAACAGAGAGACTGTTCAAAAAGATAAAAATGTACTTATCTCAGTTACAAAGAATCCTCGCCATGCCATCTGATCTATGTAGCTCACCATCACCCACAAAGGAGGTCGACGCCTACAGAGATCACGTTGGAAGCGCAAGAATGGGATTCAAATTCGAAGAGGGAGCGTGGAGCGGATGAATGGATTCAAGTTCAAATTCAAGAAATAATGCACAGGAGAATGTGCTTTTTTGGACCACCCTGCCCCAACGGTAGAATTCGCATTCGAAAAGATGAATTAGTTCGAACACATTCGAGAAGTTGTTACGATCGAATTTGAATTAGTTCGAACACATTCCAGAAGTTGTTCGAATTTGAATTTGAATTAGTTCGAACATTAATATACATTAAAATATAAAATTCACTATTACGTTTTAAATATATATTTATTTATATTTATAAATAAATATATATTTTTAAGAATAATAAAATATTTTAAAAACATCAATTTATAAATAATATATCTTTTAAAAATAATAAAATATTTTAAAAACATCAATATATTAAAATATAAAGTTCACTATTACCTTTAATTATTAAAATTAAGTTTTAAGAATATAAAATTACCATATGCATTAAAATTAAGTTCTTACACTAACTATTATTTTAATAATAATAATAATAATCTATTTCACTGGTAAAGTCTACAAAGGTTTACATACCCTACCTCCCTCTGGATTTGAACTTGTGACCTCTTAAGAGGAAACACATGTTCTTAACCATTAAGCCCACTCAGGCTTTATAAATTTCAAAATTAAAGAAGACCAGCCTTAAATGGTCATCAAAGTTCAAAGTTCTTAGATAACAAGATATTGAAAAAGTAACATGATATTATACAATATTAACATTTAAATTTTTAAAAAAGTTGGGATGGGAGTAAATGTGAGGTAGTAGAGACACGTGGGTAGAAAGTTGAAATAGTTGTGGCTTGCATGCAGAACATAGTAAAGTAAATATATAGTTTTATACATATGAAATATGTACTTTTATACATACGAAATTTGTACTTGTATAAAGTATATATTTAGATTTCTACATACGAAATTTGTACTTTTATAAAGTATGGGGATGAGATTTTATAGAGCATGCACGGAGTCCTAATTGCATACTTAGCTAGTTTTTGGATCACGGGTTCTCGGGATGGCGGGTTGAAAGTTGGGCCTCTGATGTTCTGTGGCCTACAAATAGCACCGACGGTTCCGCGATATACAAAATGACAGGCGGAGTGGCGGACTATAGAAATTTATCAGAAATTAATAATGTCGGTTATACAATAGAATAGTAATAAGGTCTGTTACATAGGTTCGTGGAGAAAAACACCAAAAAGTTAACATTGTCGAACTATTTTGCTTTAAAACTAAGGCTTTTCTTGGACAAAAAAGATATAGCATTGCCGAATTGGTTTTCTTTGCACATGTTTTATAGAGCATGGACGGAGCGGTCATTCCATACTTAGCCAGTTTTTGGATCGCGGGTTCTCGGGCTGTTGGTTTCAAAAATGGGCCTCTTTTGTTCTGTGCCCTATACAAATTGACAAGCGGGCTTGCGAACTATAGAAACTTATTATAAAATAAATAATGTATGTTACATATCTCTGGAAATTACATCAACATTTAAAACATGAACATCGTTGAAGACCAAAAAATTAGCATACAATAAGAATTTTGCACCCAACAATTCTGTCATATACATGAGACAGTAATTTATAGAAGATTATAACATTGTACGAAGATTTATAGTAATTTGTATAATGCTATAAAATTTCATACATTTTGTACTGAACAATTACGGAGTTGCGGGTTAACGGAGTTGTGGGTTAACGGAGTCCCGGGTTCACACTTTTCATGTCTAGTGTGTTACGTGATATACATTTTGCACCAAAGACTTTCGTCATATACATTTTGCAGCGAACAATTCCGTGATATACATGACACAACAATTTATAGAATATTATAACATTGTATGCAGATTTAAAGTAATTTATATAATGCTATAACATGTCTTAGTTAATGAATAGTATAAGCAATTTTTTAAATTTTATTCAATATTTTTATTTTTATAAGTAAGATTGTATAAAAGTCTGTCAAAATGAAAGAGTACAGAGAATTTCCATGGTTTCAAGCTGTAAATACTGAGCTGCCCTGAGGGAAAATTAGCTCAGCCAGCCAAACCGCTTCATAACTTAAGTGTAGATTGTCATTGATGCAAGAAGAGTTCAAAATTTTGGCCCGTAAGGGTGGGTGCTAGAACTGTGGAAAGTGTAGATAGCCTAATTATAATAAGCATGGACAAATGCATGAAAGGTCGACATGCACATGACAAAACAACAGACAAAAACAACAGAGATCACCGGTATGGGCTATAGTGCAGCAACGCGGCCATGCAAAAGGCGCGAAATGTCGTGTCCCTGGGAGGAGGCGGCTCCTCCTGGACTGGTGTGCGGTCCAGTTGCATAGTGTTCTTCATCTCTGATGGCATGTGTTCTTCCTTCTGGACGTCCTCGGGGCGTGATGGAAGCCTCTGGTCCTCGCAGTCTGCCTCTGCGTGGACCAAATTTTTCAATGGCAACACTGGTGCCGAGGTTGCTGTTGTTTAGGATGTTGTTGATTGGACTGCCTCTGGTGCGAGGAGATGAGCATTTTGTAACGCGAAGAGCAACTGCAGGAGTCGAGAGGATTTGTCGTCCAGGGTCTGTAGGCGATACCGGAGGTCATCCATGTCCCGACGCAAGTCGAATAGCAGACTTTGCACCAATGCAAGGCTTGTTTGCCACTCGCATTTTGGGTCAACGTTGGAACCCGCTCAAGATTGGGGTTGTCATTGCGAATTTTGACTGGCTTCCGGACCATCCATCTAAAATTGGGTGTCGTGAAGCTGGTCCTGAAGCGACTGGGTGGTCGGAGAGTTGGGAGGGGCCAAAGGGCCTGGGTGTGAAACAGATGTCGAATTGGCTAAAGGTCATGGGTTGTTGTTCAGTGAGGCCCCTGAGCAGTCGAGCTCCTCCATTCTGTTGGCAAGGGATGCAGGAAGGGGCGGGAGAGATGCAGGAAATTGAGTCGATTGTGCCAAGGAGGAGGACGAGGTTGTAACGTCCTCGGTCGTCAACCCACTGGTTGGGCAACGCTACTGCGCGGAACAACATCATTCTCATACTTAATTAATAACATGCATTTAAATGAATCACATACTATAGCGTTCCCCGGCCATCAACCCCCTCGTGACCAGGCCAACGCCACTAACTTCGCGGAAAAACACTACTGTAACATATTATGCATTCTTATGAAATACAATTGCTTAGTTACAGTTAAACACAGAGTAAGCACATTAATACCGTTAGCATACATAATCCACGTCATGAACAATAATTCATGAATACAGCGGAATACATGAAAACGTTGCTAGAATCACAGACATTCATATTTAATTGAAATTATACGCATGTATATACTTATCTTTTAGACTGGATGTAATTCACCAACTGCGTGTAGACCTCCCATGAACCTCCCAGCCTTAGACTGTGTTGCTCATCACTCTCAGCAGTAGGTCACCCCCGAGCTGGGACTAAGCTCCACGGAGCAGGAATTCCTAGGCTAGGCAGGGATAACAGAAAGACACACAGTCACAGAAGAAGGATTCTCTCCTAGGAGCCACTTATGCCCACTGCTGGCAGACTCTCGTTCCCCACATATCTATCCCACCCCAGGAATATACACCTTCATTGTCACCCGGACAGTCCTTCGGCTGCTAAACCTCCCTTGCCTTGGGCTTCAGCAACAGACCAAATCGGAAGTCTCTGAGCTCTGTGGCAGCTATAAGACTCCTTCTAGGAGTTCTCACTTCCTCTGTGCACTCTCTCACATGGAGAGAGTCGCTCACAGGCTTGGTAACCTGCCTCTTCAACAAAAATCACCTCCCTCACCCGGAGAGAGGTTATACACAGGTCAGAAAACCCATTTCCTTAATCTCGATTCCCAACACAATCGGGCAACCACGAGGCTCAACATGAACTTACATTGGCTAGCAAGCCACATGCAGTCCAGCACTGCGTGGCCACAACAGTCAACTGGGAAAATGGGTATGGACACCCGAAACGGTAACAATCAGCGCTAAGGCATAATGCGGCTCTGCGATTACAGGATGTGTCGTCTTTCCAACAAGCTACACAGGATGCACGGCTCAACAATTACGAAAAATTCAGTTCTCCCAACCAGCAATAAAGAACAGACTCACCGCTCTGGTTTCATAGATGCGTAAGGTGTACAGAGGTTCAATCATAGAGGCTAAACGTGTTCAAATGAAGGATGGAGGAATTGGAAGGTCAAACCCCGGATTCAAGTGATGGTTGGAGGAATGCCCCCCAACTCCAACGCAATTGTCGACGGAAATGGGAAGTGAACCCCCAACATGGCTCATTTCTTGGGTTAAATCGCATGCGCCTGGGTCGACACATGTCGCCCATGAAGCTGCATGCATTCCCTCAGCACGTGTTCCTCCCTAGGAACTTAGGACAAAACATAGATTTCACATGGATTTTGGAATAATATTAAAATATTATTCCCAAGGACTTAAGCCCCTAGGCTCAACACTTAGCCTCTATTTCCAACCTTCCAGCCCCCAATCCCTTAACTAGGCTTTGTGGAATCTTAGTCCCCCATCACTCATTCATCGTGGTTGGTCTGCACGTAGTGGTGTTCATATTTTATTAACGTTCTACATAATTACATATACAAAAACAGGCTCCTAGCCTTAACACTTAGGCTCTCCGGCCTAATAAACTCATAAGCCTTACCAGCTTATATTAACTTGGTTCACTAGCCTATCCAATATGTTTACAATTCATAATTACAACTGGGGCTCTACTAGGGGATATTATAGAGGTGGTTGAAGAGGAGGAGGATAACAGGGAGGGAGCAAGCGAGGGACGCAGGACCAAGCGGGGTTGGTTTGGGTGGCAGGTTGGTCGGCGTTTGGACTTCCTTCGTAGCTGGGGAATCTCCGGGATAGTGGGAGAGCGAAAACGTGACAGGAAGAGAGCAGGGAAAGGCTGGGCAGGAAGCCGAGCTCTGAGAAGAAAAAGCTGGAAAGAATGAGCCATCTAGACCCGCTCAAGCAATTGAAATAGGTCGGGCAGCTGGTGAGGTTCCAAAAAGGGCCGCACGTGCAAAGTAAAGGCACAACGAGGGTGTTGGTCCGTTGAAAGGATGCAAAAGTAGAGCAGGGTGGACTGAGAGTAATGGTTCCATGCCTCGAGTGAGCTGAACTTGAACTGATTAGGCAGTTGGGAGTGAGTGGCACGCGGTTGTCACATTGCCAACGCCACGGAGTATCACTCCTGGCTAGTACGCTCGACACGTGTGCTCTACTGGCATCCCATCCACGGGAAAGGGAATAAATGCGAAGGAGTATAGACACGTGAGCACGAAGTTGAAGTACATGGGTACACGAGCAAAAACCAAGGAAAATAGTGGTAATGTGGGTTACATAGGTTTGTTGACAAAAAACAACAAAAAAAATGAGCATTCCTGCACACAATAGAAATTGAAATTTATGGAATGAAACGTTCCTGAATAGCATAATTTATACATACAAAATATGTAATTTTACAAGGTGGACTTGTTCTTCACTTTCTGTGATGTTTCCCAGGCCTTGGCAATCAGTTCTATTCTTTTGTTGATATTTTTCTCCACATATCCTCTACAGGATGCGAGGAATCTGGAGGACCCTTTTAGATTTGTTGCAGGGGTGCATGTAGTCGCGGGCATGGCTATTTCCAAGGAACTACCAAGCAATGGCATAGGAAACAAAGCTTCCTCTAATTCCTTAATCCAGTTCTTTAGTATGGTATTTTCGGCTTCAATGACTCCAACAGAATCATGAAGAGCATCTTTGGTTGCCCTGTGAAGTTCAGAGATTTTGGATGCATGCATATTGGCAAGGTCAAGTTCTGAATGATGTTTTTTTTTCTTATTTTTTACAACTCTTTTTTCAATGATTAATTTTTTTGATTCGGTTTCAAAAACAACACTCTGGAACACGAAAGATTCATCTTCGTGAAAAAATTTGGTATCAACCATGTCCATTGAGTAGGCATGATGAATTCTGTGTGCGGGTTGATCAAGGTTGCAGAATATGCTTTCCAGATCAACGTCAAGATCCATGTTTTGACGATAAATTTCGGGCTGCTCCGCCTCCCCTACAATTATTTTTCCGTTCTTTTGCACGGGAAGCTCTTGAGGAAGATGTTTACTATATCTCTGCAAAACTGTTGTGGAGCTACTAGTAGTAGTTTATCAAAAGGTTGGTTGGCTCCAGACGTTGCTTGAAATGAAGAAATGGAGGGGACAATATAACCCCCCGCAAACATTGCTTCAATGCGTGCGAATGGAAAATCTCCTCATTAATGACAATATCTATGTGTGTCGTATGGTGACCTATTAGAAGTAAAGCGTAGTTATTGCAAACTTAGAAGTGCAAAGGTGAGGGTTACGACGAAGAACATTTAAGGATTGGAGGTTTCGTGAATGAACCAAGCTGGCGGCATGCGAATGACATTGCATGGTATTTGAAATTAAGATTGGGAAGCGATTGGAGGTTTCGTGAAGGAATCAAGATGGTGGTGTGTGAATGACATTCTGTGGCATTTGAAATTAAAACTGGGAAGGGAGAAGAAAATGATTCGCAAAAAATGCATTAATGGCAAAACTTCTCGAGCCTTGCGCGCATTAATGACAACTTAGACGATAGTTGCACGATGACATGTTAGCATTAAAGATTTAGAAAGAAGACATATATACACACACACATATATATATAAACAATATTTTTTATTATGCACATGTGCGAAGGTAACAACCACGGTGAAGAGCAAGGAAGGAAGGAATGACCAAGTTTGAAAGTGCATGGTTCGGGATCACGGGTTCAAAAGAAGGCCTCTATTGTTCGGTGTTCTACAAGTAGCACACAAAGTTCCGCGATATAAAAATTGAGAAGTGGATTTGCGGGCTGGCCGAGATTTGATAGACCATCTACAGTTTCTCGATCGCGGGTTTAGGGGCTGGCGGGGTAAAAAACGACGCTCTACTGTTCAGTGCCTTGCAAATATATTATGATAATAAATTGAGAGCCGGATTTGCGGGGTGACCGGCTCAACATTCTACTCTAGGGCTGGTGGGCTCCCACAAACGAGCAATACATATTTGTGGGTTGTACATTGGGTCGATTTCCGCCATATAGAAATTGGGTTCTTGAGCTGGCGGGTTCAAAACTGCGTAAGCAAAGCAAAGGGATCCATCCGACTCCCATTGCACATTTCATAATTCATGTGCACCACCAAGTCTGTGATTACCAGATCAGTGTGGGTAGAAATGAGACAAAAGTAAATATGTGCCTTTATAAAGTATGGACATGAGATTTTATAGATCATGTACCGATATCGCATTCCATACTTGCGGGTTCTCGGATGGGAGGGGTCAAAAAATAGGCCTCTATTGTTCTGTCTTTTACAAATAGCACATATAGTTCCACGATATACAAATTGACAAGCGGACTTGCCGGGTGGCTGAGAATTTATAGAGCATGTACAGTTTGTGCATCGCGCGTTGTCGGGTTGGCGGGGTTAGAAACAAGCTTCTATTGTTCGGTGCCCTATAAATTGCTTATGATGCTCAGATCCCTTATTCCATACTTAGCCACTTATTTGGATAGCGCACTTGTGAGCTGCACACTTTGCCTCTAATGTTATGTGTCTTGCAAATAGCAATCATAGTTGGGCGATATACATATTGACAAATGGACTTGCAGGCTGGCTGTCTCAACATTGCAGTTCTGCTGGATGGCAGACGTGCAGCATAGCGATTTCTCGGCGCAAGAAAAAGAAAAAA
>JZKD02S1727617.1:749326-775589 GCA_000966675.3 Picea glauca
TACTATCTTTAGCAAAACAGATCCATATTTTTAGGATCTGAGAACAGCTTGTAAAAGGCTATAAAGCTACAGTCTGAAGATCAAGAAAGGGTTCGATTCTGGACAGAAATATACTCTTTGTATGCTCAGACTTAGTATGCTAATACAGATCACAGTTTTCTTTTAGTGTTGATTGTCAGCTTTCCATTTTCCTTCTGCATTTTTATCTGTGTTATCAAGCTTTGAATGGCCGTCGTCCCATTGTTTAGCTCATGACCTGATGAAAAGTCTATTGATTGTCTCTTAGACCCTGCTATGCATTGGTTTAGTTACAATTTGTTCTTCATCCACCTTTAAGTTACTCGCTGATTAATCAATACTTAAAAGCACTGTCTATTTATTTATCATGTCCATGTTTGAATGTTATAAACTGTATTGAGTTGTCCCATTGACCCACATTCACAAAACACAAAAATATTCAATTCTTAAGTTACCAGGCATACTTAGTTTACAACCATAAGTAGTTTCCTGGAGTGATAACAACTCCCATCGGACTATTTTATGATAACTGAATCGTTCTGCAATATTAGTGCCATGTGGATCTCCGTAGAAGAGTTTTGGAAAGTTCATTTCCTCAACAAATTTGTCCTTGAATATTCCAAGTGGACGTTGCCCCTTGCCAGGTACGATTTCGACAATTTTGTCTTGCAAGTCACAGATGCACTATGAATCAGTGAATCCATGGACCAATGTTTCAGCAGGTGTTTCATTCTTCGATTCATCACTTGTATCAGAATCACTAGGATTTTCGAGAGTCTCTGCAGAGTTGCCATGTTCTTCTGCGAGAACACTATTCCAGTTGGCATTTATACAAATGTTCTCTTCTTTGTACAAGGCCTTGGAACATAATTCCTTTAATGCTTTCATAACAACATGCACACGCATTTTGCCTGTCTGATATGCATTTTTGTATTGCAAGCATCTTTTTAGAGCCACAACGATTGTAATTGTATTGTTAATGAACTATGGCAATGCTTTTTGCACAACATCTAGCTAAACAAGCACATTAATAATTGATCCTGTTAAGCCCATCTGGGGTCGCTTATAGCCCCAAGATCTGATTTGAGCAAATGAAATTCCCAGAGAGTCAAGCCTCTCCTCAAGTTTCGTAAGTGCACTTACATCTGCTAGTGGTGTATTACATCTTATTCGGTCAGGGGTTGCAAATTGTGGTAGTTTTCCATTTTCAAGCGATCGTTTGCATGGAAGACAAACTTTGTCACTGGAAAATGATTTATCGTGGGCTGTTAGCTGGAGGTATTCTTCTTGCAAATCAGGCGTGAAAGACTTACTTTTAAAAAAAAAATTCAATTGTTCACAAACTGCACATGCAATGGAAGGAGTGTCTTTCATTTGTTTCATGTAGGTCTGTCTTGCATTTTTTTTTTCGCAGGGAAGTATAGGTAGAAACTGTTTCTTGTTTTTCATGTACACCACGAACTGCCACAATTGCATGACCATTCTGGGATATGCAATCACACATGTTTATGTTCTGTTCTGCATGAACAAATTTCTTTACATTGTCATATGTGAGTTTCTCTCTAAAAGGAAGTGTAGCAATGTATTTTTCTCTCGTGCATGATGTTTTTCAAGTTGTGGCAACTTACTCTACGTTTCTTGTACAAGGGCGGGATGACCTAGTGGCAATTGGGATGAATTTCACTCTCACCCAGTTTCTTAGAAACTACTTTACGTTTTTTGTTCAAGGCCTCTATTTGCTTATCAGAAGTCAGAGGAATTTGACGAATATTTTTTTTCAAATTGTGATAACTTACTCTACGTCTTTTGTTAAAGCCCTCTATGGCCTCATCACACTAAAATGAATTCTATGCATGTTTTTTTTGTTCAAGCCCTCTATGCCCATATCGCAATCGTGAGGACTCTCGTTTTCACTAAAAAGCATTCCAAGTGTATGCAAATTCGATGTCGTTTGGGTGGCATGCATAGTCAACCCTGAACTACCGATATATCCAAGCAAAGGTTCATAATGGATATGTCATGTATCTGTTTTCAACGACAGGATGTGAATTGTTCGATCGTAATTTGAATCTGTAACCTAGGAATGGACAGTGCCAGTTGGCGAGGCCGACCAAACCTGGATCTTCACCCTGAATACCATAGACAACCATTGCAAACAGAATCTGCAACCCTCCATATTCCCTTCTTCATATGGAAGTGCCATGTTCACAAGGTATTCCTACCAACTTCCAACTGCCGGCATATTTTCCACGAGATATGGGCAAAGGTGTTGATGCAAGCACCTAAAATCTTGTTCGTTGCCGCCTATAATCGCATTGCAGAAGGACTGTACAGTGTAAAGACGCAGCGACTGAACATCGAACTCGGATGCTACCAAACAATAAATTGCATTAAATAGACTATCTCCACAGCTAGACACAACATTTGTTGCCAACTGTAAACCATAGCAATCTATGCCATCCAAATTTTGATTCCATTTCGATCGAAGGTCTTTGCAAATAACGGACAAGTAGATACGAGGACCTTCTATATTGCATATGGACATTTTTCTGTACAACAATGGTTCATAATGGTCACTGAGGGCATCAACATCATGGAACAAGATGCAATATGGATTGCCAGATGTAGTTTTGTTGAATAATAGATATCTTGTTTTTCTTGTCAATGACCATATGCCAACTGATATATTCAACCAGTTAGACAGCCACCATATACAAAATGTATCTCCCCAAAGTACCCTCTGATGTGCAGGCAGAACTGGAGATGCAAACAATCACAACTTTGAAAAATACGTAGCCACATCATGTATTCCATGCAACTGCCGAAGAAAATCAGATTCCAGTTCATATTCATAGGACCGCAAAGCCTCAACATCGCCATTTTTAAAACATGCCAAGAAATAATCTATCAATCCATTGCGCAGCTTGGTCGACGAATACCAAAAATGCAATAGAACCTGGAATGTATTGAAAAGGAAATCCCCAATAGTATATGAGAATGCATCCAATCTAAAAAAGCCATTCCTATGAAAAACCACATCAATGTTGTCATGTACAATGGACTGTGTATCTTTTTCATACAACTCAACATCTATTACCTCTTTCATCTCTTCAGCTGTCATTTTGAAATTGTTTGCTAGATAGTTTTAGTTTCTATCAAAACAGAGAAAAGCATAGGCAAAAACATAAAAACTAGCAAAATAAAAAAGAAAAGCAAAATAGCGCACCAATCCCCGTATGTATCTTTAAACCTTCTTCGTCTCAACTTGAATCCCCCCTAGTTCCCATAACATATGAGAAGAAAACAGTCTGACACTGGAAATTGAGCAAAACAGAAGAAAGACCGCAAAAAAATAAAACCATAACATAACTCAGTAGAAAGAAAACATGCAGACACACTTTTCCAACCCATAGAGTAGAAGCATACACCACGTCTACACCCCTCCCAACAGTTCCCTCTTCTGATAGCTCCCAACTACTTTTCGTAAAGCCCTCTGCATTGCAATTTTCGAAAAAACTATGGACGCGACATCCGCCATATGAAGACACATTGTTTCCAGGAACATAAATTAAGAGCACAGATAAAAAAGGTTTGCAACAGAATATTGAAAATCAGCAAGAACAGGAAAACTTACTCGTCAACAAAGGACGAGAATACCTCAGCACCCAAAAAAATGCAAACTGCAACAACAGCTCCAACATCTTGCAAAGTTGAAGAACAACAAACCAGTGAACAACCACGAAGAGCTCGAACTGCAAGTGCATGACCTCAACTTTGCAAAGTTGAATCAAACAAGAACCAGAACCATGGAACGAAGCAACGAACAAGGATGGAGCACAAGAGCAGGGATGTCGACCATGAACAAAGTTGTATTGCAAGGCCTCTGTATAATAAACATTTAAGACTGGCAGAGTTGCTAGGTAAACAGTTAAGACAACAAGGACCATCGAAGGGCATAGGCCTATGCAAGCATTTAAGAAAAGATGCAGTGTGGCAGGACTGTTCTCTCGAAGAACGTAACAATAAAGCAAAAATCAGGCATAACAATATCGTGGAGAATGTATTCCACCTAGCAGAAAATGCTAAGGGAAACATTCAAACTAATGCTAGTATTAATCCAAGTTCGATGAATGCATAACAAAATTTATGATTCAAAAAGACCATATACTACCAAATACTTTGGAAATGCAAACATATTTTACATTGGGAATAGCGAAGGTGGCAATAAGACCTCCAATCCGTTGTCCAATCAGATCTTGACAAATATGATTGTAGTAATATTCTCCTACTGCCACCGGAGCTTCATTTGATTTCAGTACTCGTGAGGAAAAGGAAAAATTTCTAGGTATAGCCATAAAAGGGGTACATTCCTGGGGGGGAATGTCAAATATTCCCACACTTGGGGTTGTTGGACTGTTCTAGGCCTCACCCAATTTCTTTTTTGTTTCTCTCTCTGCTTCTTCATTTGCTTTCCTAAGGCTTCAACTTCAACAACCTTTTTTGGTTCTTCTTCTTCTTTATTTTTCTTTTCCTCTGCTTCTGCTACCAATCTTCATCTCTCCTCTTTAGCCTTTTTCTTCTATAGTGCATCTTGTTGAGATTTTTCTTCCTTATCTTCCTTTTTCTTTCTTTCATCAAAATCTTCTGCAATGCATCTTGTTTTTTCTTCTTCTCATCCACTTTGGAACTCTTCTTGTGTTCATCTTTCATCTTTCCTTTGATGTCATATTGGCTCTTTTTCTTTCTCTTCTTGTTTTCTTTTATATTCTTCCTCTACTATCATTTCCTTCTGGTGTCTCTCCTATACTATCATTTTCTTTTAGTGTCTCTCCTCCTCTTTTCTTTTTTCCTCTTGCTCCTTTGCGTCTAGATTTTCTTGTTCCTTCTCTAGAAGCAATAGGAACTGCTCCTGAGCTATTTTCCTCTTTTATTCTTCTTTCATTAATAGCCTTTCTTTGGCCACATTATCTAGAAACCTATGTAGCATTTTTTCAAATAATAATACCCCCTTGAAGGTCTCCTTCTCATAGTTCAGTACATATATTTCAGGGTGAGTGAGGCCAACAAATTTGACATGATTGAGTGTTATGCCTTTACGGTCATGTCTTCTAGGTTCTCTAGTACACAAGCATATCTCTTGCAGGGCTTCAACTTATTTCCTAGCATGAGGGCCATTGAGTAAAGTGTACCTTTATATGTTGATAGGGAATGTGGGCCAAAGCTTCTTGCTACTATTTGAAAGGAAATAGGTTATGCCATTTCCTATCATTTGGTATGAAATCTCTCGAATTAGTAGCCTATCGGGGACATATTTAGTTAGAAGATGTGGGGATTTGGAGTTCCATAAACTCTTATATATGTATAGTACTTTCCCATGTACCAGTCTGCAATATCTTTCAAGGTTTCCATGGATTCCTTTGATATTATATAGGACATATATCCAAAGATTATGGTGTGCAGGGGAGCTAAGAAATAATCACATATGTCATAAATGTGTTTCTTATAATTTACATCCCATAGCTCCAAACAATAGACATGCATAGATGGTTGATTTTGGTCCCAACTCCATCCAAAGGCGAGAAATTGTAGATAAGAACATATAGCATCAATAAGGTATGAAAACATTTAGAAACTGGGTTTTTTCATACTTGGGGCATTCCTAACATTATGGAAAATGTTGAAGGTTAGTATGTCCACCCAATTGAAGATTTTCCATGTATTTACTATAGTGTAAGCCATCGACAACCATTCCATGTTGATGTTTTTGGTAGCATCAGACATGTACTTCCACATAGGTCTTGAGTTTACTTTAGTTAGAAGGAATTAATTAAAGTAAAAAAGTATCTTAATGCTTTCAAACATACAGATTTCCTTAGGTTCGTGCATCATATTCCTAACGATCGAAAGATCAGTCCTGAACAACTCCCTGATAGTGTTATCAAAAGAGTTTCCATTAGAGAGGAAGATGTGTATGGTTCATCTTAATTTCAAACGGGAAGGTATCAAGGGAATATTCCCTTTTTGCATTTGGAAATGTGCCAAAGAAGAGACATTATAAGTCATACCAAGATTGTTCATTGACATGCTATCAGAAAGAGTGCTCATCAAAGAGGATATTTATGCTAAAAATATGACTCCAACAACAAGCCTTTTGATGGTGCTATCAGAAAGGATCGACATAAGAGAGAAAGGGTTATGCTATTTTCTTGTTCTGACAAGAAATGTATCGATGGAGTGTTCCATTCTCTAAAATCATGCTTATAAGGAGAAGGTGTTACCCGCGAAGAGGTCGAAGTGCGTGGATAAGACTGGGATTTTTAACAATTTGTTCTCTACCACGTACCATTAGTGATTAAATGAGGAACCCACTCCCATACATCCATTTCCTACCTCCCGTAATAATTCCTAGAGACCAATAGTGGTTTGACATGTATACATAAGGTGATCAATTTATGGCATAATGGGGTTGGTATGCTATCAAAAGTTGGTCTATCAAAAGGACCCCATTGGAGTCGAGTGTACCAATGGTGAAGACTCTGATAGGACACTTTCTGATAGTATTATTGAAAAGGTTCTATCATAAGAGAAATTGAGGTTGTGTATGATTTCATTTCGAGGAGCAATTATTTGATGGATAATGGCCCGATAGTTCTCAGATATGATCATATAAGTGAAGATTTATCATAGGATTTAACATGACTTAGAATTTGGTCTCTTCGAACAAGGGATAATTAACATAGAGTAAAAAAGTATAATACCTTTGATTTTCACATCTACTTGTTGGGTTAGGATTGAAACTGCATTAGTAAAACAATTGTTTTCATATGTTAGTAGCAAATCAAGTAAGTAGTGACAAAGTACCTTGCTAAAATTTTGATAAGGAGTACCCACTAAAATTCCCTAAGTTAGATAATTTTAGTGGGTAGTTGTGGGATCACAACACCATGGTTTGGAGCATAGAAGATGGTGATCCCAATACCAATGCCCAACCAGAATCAAGTCTACGTTGACCTTAGAATGAAAAATAACCCCCATCCGTCCACGAGAAAGTAAATTACAAATGGGTAGATAACTCAAGATCGACCCCCATTCCGCCTCCATCTAGACATTAAAAAATTTCGGAAACATTCATCTTCCATAAAACTTACCAGCGATAGCTCTTTCTTCAAGGTCCAAGATTTGGGCAACCTTTAGATACTCTCCCACAACTAACACTACATCACCTTCACACTATTTAATTGTTCTCTTGTGCTTCTACTCTATGCTATAGAAACCAAACTACTCTCCAACACCCCACTAAAAGCTTGAGTTTGTTCCACCAGGCGATCCACCACCTTCCTAAATATTTTCTCATGCTAATGTGGACCTCAAAGGGACCTGATCAAAGGACGTAAGTGCATGAACTAGAGACCCTCGAGCCTTTGATGTTTCTTTCAAAGGTACCTTCTGATTGCATTAAAAACCTGGTACCCGATTCAAATAGGGGGATCCCAATGGAGCATTAAAACCACAAGACAATGATCTAACCTAACCCAAATATGACAGAGGGACCCCCATACCTCCATCAAAAGAATCATGATTGAAACTTGTGAAAATTAACTTAAGGGTTAATGAAGATCCCCATCTCTAGCATTGTATCTTCAAAATAATCCACCAAAGGATCATATATGTCCATCACCCCAGAGTATCAATCCCGATTCAAATGTTGAGGTCCCATATTTAGTTGGGTACCACGACCCACCAAGAACACTATTTGCCACCATTTTCAACCTACTCGTCCATTTTCCTAGATCCAAAAGTGTCCTATATTTTATTAATCTAACCAAATCCAAACTAACCACACCAAGATACATCATATTATTGTAATGTGTTTATTTAACGAACTTGATATAAACTAATGTTTCCCACCTATCATTTAAACGATCTTTGTTAACATTCATTTAGGCGAATAAATCTTACTAGGGAAGCCACTCTAGGATCTACTCTGATGTTTTTCATAAATAAAACCTTAAATAAGTCTAGGTTGACTAGTACATGGACATCAAATGTTTGACATTTCTTCTCCTTGGCACATTTAAAAAAATTCCTCCACCAACCTCATTCTCATTCTTTGCTTCCCCTGTCCAACACTACACTACTTAAAACCTCTCTTTGTTAACACTAAAGATAAAAGGAAAAAATAAAGGATTCTAGTGACAATGATGTTCCCATGATGCATACAACAACTCTAAAGGGTATCTTGCATGAAAAACTATAGCCTCCCTAAACTCACTTACATCAATATCAAGAATTTATTTACTTGTAGATATTAACCACACTTGTGTGCTTTATTATTTAAATGTTATGGCACACACTATGTTTTACATTTTACTTCATCTCTCCATTAAAATTTTCCTTTCTATTATAGTGATTTGTTTTATGGTAGAGTGTTATTTAAATCTAGATAAGGCCTCTCTTATCCATAATTTAACAATCAAAACACACCATCAATTAAATAATATGCCCTTTAAATGCAACTATGTCAAATATGTATGATACATACCCCTTGGTTTTGACCTTATGTTGATAGGATACATTTATAAAGAAAGGTCGAAATGGAGGACTTTATATTTTCCCTCAATATAGAGAAATAGGCAAATGAATGACCTCAAGGCATAAAAGAATGACAAATTAATTATTCAAGAGAGAGAGAGAGAGATCCATACATAAAATTCAAATCATGAGTATATAGGGACATATCATGGGTTTTCCCCCTAAAGCATGATTTCTATTCTATGAACTATGAGACACAATCTTAGTATAACTAATAAAGTTGTGCTTTACTTAGTTTCCTTGATCCTTAGAAAAGTTAAGGATGATTTTATTCTTTTGACCTTGTAATATCAAACTTAAATATATTTAGGTCCTCATGGACCCATAATGAAGCATTGTAAGTAACTATGGACCTAATAAGGAGCTTCATCCTAAACTAGACCTTTAGAGTAAGGAAATACCCCAAATAAGTTCCCTAAAGGGTCAAAGTGAGCCAAATCGAGAACCAAGGGACAAAGACCGAGAAAGGGAAGGTGGTGAAGGATCTTACCTATGCACTAGACATCATATAGAGGTCATTCATGTAAGCTAAGGTAGAGGGACTCAAGGAAGGTGGTATAATACAAATGGATAGTAGATAAACAATAATGTCATCACTAGGTGGGTCACACATGTACACTGCATAGAAGAGGGTCACACTGTGACATCCCTAGTGGGTAGGAATATGTGAGTGCTAAATTGTGAAATTCATATGTCTCGGATTGATCCTTTATAGAAGCTCCCATCCATAAAATAGGAATAGTAGTGAGTTGCAAGAAAGGAGAGAAGCAAACAAAGTGAAAGAAGACAAAGTGAAATTAAGAGAACAAAACATTGTTGTGAATATAATGACAAGTTTGTGAAGTTGTCATTTTATATTCTATAAGTTCTTTAAAGACTTTCTTCTAAAAATAGACAAACCTTTTTGGTTATAAGTGCTTTTGAAACCTCTTCCAAAAATCATTGATCATATTTTTATATTTTCATATCAACGGTATTTTTGCTAGTTAACTTATATACGATTAGATGTAAAAATATTGAATTTTCAAAGTTGTGAATGTTTTAAAAACATCAAAGTTATGAAATCATAACAAAAGTAGGTTATTTATTTATTTTTATATAATGATTTTTATAAAAATTATAAGTCGTTTTAGCCCTATTTTATATACCTTAATATTTTTTGTGTCTCGTAAAAGTTAACCAAAAGAGAACTCACTAAAAATGATCAAGTATGAAAACCTAATGTAATTAATAGGGTATTTAGAAACACACTCAACCAATAGGAGAGGAAAAATATTGCTCAACCAACACGATGAGTTATTTATACAGGCAAGTTAAAAGTTGTTTCTTTTAGACATTTGTTAGAACAATAAAGGGAAAACAAATTTCATTTCAAATAAAATACATCTGCCAAAAACGTTATTACAACTAACTATTTTAGAGGTACAACAATAGCTAAAACATCATTTCATAAAAGAAATTGTTAAAACATTATAAAATGTATACCCTTCATATTGAGCACTACATCCCTACCAACATTAGTACAAGAGTTCCTATTGAGCTTTGGTATATTAGAAAATGATTGTCCCTCCCTTTACCCCTCATGCCATTGATGACTATTTACAATTTTGATGATGAGGAGTCATGAAAGCCTTGTGAGCATATCCTCGTCGAGCTCTATCTTGTCTAATAACACTAATACTCCATTGAATACCCTTTACTTTTTTATGGGAACGAAGTCATCGATGCCTTGTGAGGATACCTGTCGAGCTCTAACTTGTTGAAAAGAAACCATCCCTCCTCTAACTTGTTGTTTTTTATCTAACACCACCATATTTTACCTCTTAGAGCTCTTTTTATGATGTGAATATCTTTGATCCCAATGCATCCTAGCCTTTTTGGAGGTAGACCTGATCCCAAGAAACTAAAGGTCACTTTTCCCTATTTTCTCCTCCCTGTAGGAAGGATCATTGCATGGATTTGATGGTGTTAATTGTTTTCTTAGGGGTTGTTAGTGTAGAGAAAATATAAATAGGCAGGGATTGAAGGGCTGATTCAATTAGAGCAACTCTACTAGCAAGGGAGAGATAACATAAGTTATAATTATTAAGCCTTTGTTTTGACTTTCTTAACAACTCTTTTGAGGAGATGTCTCTGTAAAAAGGTTTCTAATAAAGGAAGGCCAAGGTATTTTGGAAAGAGAGAACCACACTAGAAACCAAGAATATGGTTGATATTAGTTTGAATAATTATTCTAGTGTTGAAAAAGAAAATTTGATATTTTTATTTATTTATTTGACACCTTGTGTTCCAATAACTATGTGATCCCTCATGTGTTGAATGTATGTGCATGCAGAGGAAACCTCATAGTGAATATTTTCACATGTTCTCTCTAAATAGCCACCAATGCATTTTTCATGGGTCTGCTTAGGTTGTGCATCAATCATTTGATCCCCTATGATGAAAACTTTGAAGGAGGATGGTTGGGCCATGGCCTCTTCCCTCTTTGGGTAAGCCATGTGAAATTACTAATGTGCCACCTCTCCTAGAACCCCAGGGATGACATAGATAGATATTTTTTACCGTACATGCAGGGGAAACCCCATAGTGAATATCCTCCCCATCAGAGTTCAAATCTTGCTTGTGACATGTTTATCTATTTGTGAATCAATTGTTGTTATCACTAGGAGCCAAGAGAAATATATTACTCTCACTTACATGTAGGAGGGTGGAGTGAATAGTTACATGTACAAAAAAAGTGTATGTTTAAATAGTAATAATTTTGTTCCTTCTATTAAAATAGAAGAAAGGATTATTATAATGTCTCCATTTTTGGGTCCCTCTGTTCTGTAATTGGACATGACTTATGAGGCTTGTAAATGAAGAAAAAGAGAGTCAGGGGGTTTATTTGATGTCACCTAGCTAGGAGATGTCATATTTCTAAAGTGACATTAAGTAAAAAGGTAATAAAGTAACTTTTAGATTAATTGTTACTTAAACATTAATAAAAGTGACTTTTAATATTTAAGTGAAAAGTAAAAGGGGAATAAGGGTCATGATTGATTAAGTCAAACAAGAAAGATCTAGAAGTGTCATCGAAGGATTATAAAAGAAGGGTAGAGCTTCACTTTCCTCATTATGTTTTGGATTTGATCTCTTATTTGGAGTGCTCTTGTGAGCCAAGGTTTTCGTTGGGGTTTTGGCAAAACCCTTCCATTTGAGTCTGGTTTCAGTGGTGCAATATCCACCCTAGCTAGACAAAGAGGAGGATCCATATAGGATCTTCATTGGAGCTTCATCTTGTGGTTTTTCTTTAGTTTAGGGGTGTAGCGACTTGCTTAGGAGGCTCGTGGGGATTTATGGAGGTGTCTGTGGCATATTTCAGGTTTTTGGTTTGAGAATTGTGTGTTTACTTGATGTATCGTAGCTTCCATAGCATCCATTAGAGGCTTTTCGTTGTTGTCTTCAGATCTTCATTCATAATAAAAAAAATCCATGTTATCTTTTATATTCCACGTGTACTTGGGTTGCATCTAATATGTTTGACGAAATGTCTATTCATAGAATGTTTGCAAACAATTTGTAGAAAGTGGTAAATTAATTTATAGCAACAATAACATATATAATGCAAAGTGTTTGACAAAGGTACACAACCAGAAACAACACAATTACACAAATTATCATAATATCCCAGCCTAGTTCACTTGGGGATATTACAATGGTATCAACGTTGGTGATCTTGCCAACATGTGAGTATTCTCTTTGTTGTTGTTGGGACTAAATTTTATGATTGTAGTAGGGGTCAAATATCCTTAGTGTAGATCGTGGCAATTGTGTGGGGTGAATTCCTCTTATGGAGTGGTTTAATCCTTGTGTGAGAGGGTCATTTCATTGCTGCTAGGGAAAAGTTCCTTGCTAAAGCCAAATTTCTTGTCCAAGGAGTTGAGCCAATACTGTTAGCGTCGATTTTTGTTACCAGGACCGAATCCATTCATCACTGGGATGAATCTCTTGCAGGCTGGGCCAAGATTTGCTTATTGGACAAAATTTAGATTATTTGGGTGGTTGAATCACTCTAAGAGAGGTCGAATCTGGCCATTAAGGGGCCAATTTCTAGATTTGGGTCGTGTTTTTCTTGGTTGGGCCAAGTTTTATGAAGAGGAGGCTGAGTTAGCTTCCAGATCGAAGTGTTCTCTTGCAGCCAAGGCTTAACCATTTGAGGCATGGTAAATTTCTTTTCTGTTGGGCCGATTTTGGTATGTGGAGGGTGTTATCACTAAGAAGGGGTAAGATCTAGAGAGAAGAGGTTGTTTTCTTCAAGGAAGAGACTGAACCTTACTATTAGGGTTGAGTTTTAGCTTACTGGTCAATTTCTGGGTTCATTAGGTTGAATTTCCTTGCCCAAGGGGTCGACATCTTCAGTGGACAGTCGAAATATCCTTGTTGGTGGTTGTGTTCAGTAGAGGGGGCACATATTCCTTGTGTTGGGACGAGTTTCACATTCGAGGACCAAGTTTCCTTAGCATAGAAACCACAAGTAAGTGGAAGAATCAAGTTCTTGCTAACAGAGCCAGACATTGCTAGAGAAGCCGAGATATATTGTTGTTGGAGTTGATTTTTCATGTGAGGGGACATGGTTATAAATTTGGGTTTGTTGTTCCTATATAGCAACAAAAATAGGGTGAGATTTCCATGGTGGAGGGTCGTAATTCCTTGGGTAATATAAGGTATCATCTTGGGAGAAAATTTTGTTTACACAAGAAACAAAGTGTGTTATCCCTCTCTTGATTACTCAGATCTGTCAAGCATATATTATGAGTGTTACTCTTGTAAAAGCACATCCAAAAACCTACGGTGCAACCATAAAACTAACGAATTTTTTTTTGGGGGATTTACTTTGGGTTTGGAATCCCACAACCACATAATCATGTAAATACAAACAACAGTTCACACAAATTGGTAGCAACAGTGGTTAAGGGAATCAAGGATGATGACCAACAAGGAACTTGGGGAAAAAATGGTTCCACTGATACAAGACTATCAAAATAATCTAACAAGATTATTAGAGCACCATGAGTGGTTGAAGCCATGCTTATCAACCGGGAATAAGGGAAAAGGTCCAAAACTATAAAGGTTGAGGGAGCCAAAAATTCACTTCATGATGAGGGATTGACAGAAGCACATGTGGATTTGTTGGAGGTGCATGCATCTAGTCATGTTGGAGATGTATGCAATAAATATGACCAAACAAAAACCTTTAATACACCATCATAGTTGTCAAATAAGAATAAAGAGACCAACGCAGAGGATGGAGATGTGGGTAGTAACTATGGTGAAGTTTCCAAATCAACAAGTGTTGAGGCTTCAACATCTTATCCTATTTATGATGATGTGGGTGTGCTAGAACCTAACTATGATGTGGATTCACCACCTTATCCTATTTATGACATTTGTGATGATGTAGGTATGATTGTACCAAAATATAACAAAGGTCGGGTACTTAAAAAGTTTCCATGGGATATTGATCTTTCTTCTCAAGAGCCATGCGTGGAGGATGACAAAGAAGAGGCTGATTTGGTGGATGAAAACAAATCATAAATTTCGTATGAGGATGATAGTCCACATGAGTCCCATCATTGCATGGTATCATCTAGTGAGTTAGTTGGTGTTGATGGGGATAACATTTTCAAGATGAAATCCCCTTGTGTGACAACCCACACCATATTGATGAAATTGAACAAAGACCCTTAGAATTGCATGATTTGGAGGACCGATTATTGGTCACAGAGGAGAAAATTGAAAAAGGGTTGACAAGGGAAGATAATGTTCATAAGATCATTGAAGATATTATTTGGAAAACCCAGATGGAGGAGAGACAAAAAGGAGTTGGAGGCGGAGTCACTAGTGCTCAATTGCACATAATCAAAGAAGCACTAGAGAAGATGAAATTAGATTACTTGCAACTCTTCATGGATTGGGACCTTGCTCTCAATTTCGTCGAAGAAAAGGAAAGGGAGGTTGAGGATCTTTGTTACAAGTTGAGTTTGGGATTCTCTTAATCACTTACAACATAGACTCCATCATCTTTGGTAGCCTTGACACATGAGGGCATGAGTGGCACTCATGATTTGAGGGAGGAGCCTCTTGTGATGATCCCACACGAGGAGCATTCAAAGTTGCAGGTGCTTGAGGAAATGTATGATGAATATGATTTTGACTATGCCCCTGCTTTTCATTGTGGGGATCATGAGATGTTTCTTTTAGAGATCCCACTAAAGGCTCGAGGTTTAGCTACATAGGAGATACTTGAGCACATTCCTTGTGGACCAGCTTGCAAGGAATTATATGCATCCATGGATTGGGTTAACATGTATATGACAGACATGGGCATGCTTTGGGATACAGGTTCAGGCGACACTACTAAAGTGATGGATACAATAGCGCCTACATGATACATGATGGTACAGGACGATGTAGGGATAGGAAAAAATATGTAGGGGTATTCAATGGCACACAGTAGTGTACAAAGGATTTTTGGGGTGTTTCCTCCAGGGAGACCTCCTGACAGAGTCCTCAAGCATATCATTGAGTTGTGGTTACCCAAGATCGGTGAGTGGATGGGTGAGCCTCATGGAAAAACATATCCCTTAGCGATCAATCTTCATCTAGGATGTCATCAAATGAGGGCCAGGGAGAAGGATACTCACACGTTTGTTTCCATACTTCATTATGATTTCTTGGTCATGCCCTTGGGGTTGACCAATGCACTAGTCACTTTCCAGTATTATAGGCAGTGGCATAGGAATCTATTGATGTTATTTGATGCCCTCATTATATACAACAGGACATGGGAGGTTCACTTGAATCAGTTGGATGAGATAGGTGGCATTGTGTCCATGATAGAGGTTTTTCATTTGAACTATGTGATCAATGCCTAAAGTACATAGGAGATCATCTAGACTCTGTTGGATTGAGTCATAGAGTTTTCATTAGGCATTGGGAGTGGTGGACTTCCAATTTGGTGGTGGGACCCTTACATTCATTAGAGTGATAGTCTGTTTCAGATGATGAGGATGATCGACAAGGTTTTGTCAGTGATTGGTCCACGTCATTGTGGGGATGTTGTGAGAATATTTGTTGAGCTTTGTTCTATATGGTGGGGTATATTTTCCCTCACGATACCCAAGATCCAATCTATCCACGTGTTGGAATACCTTGACTTCACTACGATGCTTTGGCGAGGAATGATCTAGGATAGTAAGTTCAATCCTTTCAGGGATTTCAACTTGGGGGTCCAATAGAAGAGAAGGAACTTTGAGCATGGTGGTCAGACAATTATTATCAAATAAGTGCAACGTCGTCATGATGGTTCCTCTTGGAGATTAGATTAGGACCCTAGGACTGAAATGTATGACAACTCGACAACCTCTACAGATGAGATGGCCAGTTTTCGCTTTCTAGAGTTTGCTCTTAGGATGGGTAGGATTGGTTGCTCGAAGGAGTGGTCTTTTGAGGATTTGATTGAGTTTACACAACTCATGATTTCCTGGATTACTAATGGAAGTCAGGTGGATTCCTATGTTAGCGCCTTGCATATTAGTGTTATGAGTAGAAGGTGCTTCACATCATACAATCTAGTTTGGGACCCTGGTGACTTTATCACTTACAGGCAGGTCTGAGAGAGGTTTTCATGGAGGGAATTTATGGATGATGTGTTGGGAGATATGGGGGAGCATATCACTTGTCGGCATAACAGTTTGTGGCTCACTCATCCCATAGAATTGATGCAGTATTTGGCCATTTTTGGGCGAGAGTGGGAGAGTATGTTTATAGATTGCATCACAATTTTATTGAGGGTACATTGAGAAGATAGTATGTATGTAGTGATTGAACAGTTCACAAACTTCCCAGTGATTTCTTTGGAGTATGGGGAAACACCGATGACAAAGATATCTAGTGGAGAGATGTTTAGAGTCCATGAGCATCCCAGAGTCATTGCTAATGATGAGGACACACTTCCTTTTCTAATATTCGAGATCAAGTATGGTAGTGGATTTTCAGGTCATGAATTCACCTAGATGCCTATGTAGGATACTATTCATGGTAGTAGGTTCATCCCTTACAGGTATTTCATCTTGGATTTCTAGGAGAGGAGGATGTAAACAAAGCAAGATGGTTGGACGATTATGATAAGAGTGGCATAGTGTCAACATGGTGGTTCCTTTATGAGATTAGCTTGGGACCCTAGGATTTCAGTATTAGACAGTTCAACAACTGACACAGAGGCAAGGGCCAATTTTTGCTTTCATGAGATTGGTTCCCTAGTAGAGAATTTCTTTGAGGGGTTGATTGAGTTGTTGCAATATCGAGTTGCTCTACTTATCTGCAGTATTCAAGAGGCCTCTTATGTAAATACCTTTCCGGACCACACGTTGATCAGAGGATGATTCACATCTTCCAAGTGGGCTTGGGACCCTAGTATCATTTTCAATTTCAGTCTAGTTCAGTCGATTGAGCATCAAGTTGTGATGGTATTGCTTGTAGACAAGCAATCTTTGGCAAGGGAGGATTGTAATGTCCCCATTTTTGGGTCCCCCCATTCTGCAATTGGAGATGAATTTTGAGGCATTTTAGTAAAGAAAAAGGGAGTAAAGGGGTTTATTTGATGTCACCTAGCTAGGAGATGTCATATTTCTAAAGTGACATTAAGTGAAAAGGTAATAAAGTAACTTTTAGATTAATTGTTACTTAAACATTAATAAAAGTGACTTTTAATATTTAATTGAAAAGTAAAAGGGTAATAAGGGTAATGATTGATTAAGTCAAAGAGGAAAGATCTAGAAGAGTCATTGAAGGATTATAAAATAAGGGTAGCACTTCAATTTCCTCATTATGTTTTGGATTTGATCTCTTATTTGGAGTGCTCAAGTGAGCCAATGTTTTGGTTGGGTTTTTGGCAAAACCCTTCCAATTGAGATTGGTTTCGTGGTGCAATATCCACCCTAGCTAGACAAAGAGGAGGATCCATCCAAGATCTTCATTGGATCTTCATATTGTGGGTTGTCTTTAGTTTAGGGGCATAACGACTTGCTTAGGAAGCTCATGGGGCTTTCTAAAGGTGTGATCCACATTATTTTTAGCACGAAATGAGAGCGGAGATATAATAAAGAAATGTATAGAGATATATCAGATATCCAATAATATAATAGAAACATATTAGAGATATAACCATAAACACTTAGATACAATAATACACAATTTTAATTAATTAGAGAAATGTACAAAACTATAGAAATACAGAGGGAAAGAGTCGCTAGAATGATGGCAACTTATCTCCGAGAAGAGATGTGATTACTACACTCATTCGTAAGAAGATGATTGTTACAATGAAGCTCCAAAATCCTTTTTAACATAAAGAAAATCCAAAACAATAACCCTAGAAGATGAAAAGCCAACAGGTTCGTGGACCAAGTTTTGGGTAGTTTGGTGTATCAACTTCTTGGGGGCGTAACTTTGGCATACGATCTCCATTTCGGGCGCACAATAGCTCGTTAGAAATTTATCGATGAGGAGATTAATTTCACGGTCTCAATCATGATTTTGGTGATCATTGAGATGTATGATCATGAAAAAGCGTCGTTTAGACTCTCAAAATGGCCCCGAAAGTTTAGGACCTGAAAAATTGCTAAAAATAGTAAATTGCCAAAAACCTATTTTGAGCCAGTTGGAATAGGTGGGTGGCCATCGATATCCACTTGGATCAATCCTCCCTCCTTAGGAAGAAATGGTCTCCATTGCGTTGATTTCCTGGGGGAGAGGGGGAAGCGTTTGTTGAATATGAACCTTGGTGGGCTGCTTGCCTTGCTGAAGAAGTCGCGTTGCTCAGTTTGTGGAAGATTGTCGAGAACCTAATGTATTTTGGAAGGGTTGGACCTTTTTAACATGAGATGATTGTGTGTAGAAGGAATATTTGCGCTTTTCTTCAATCTTGTCGACCTGCTTTTGCTGGATAAAAGGTGCTTGAGCTAAGGCTTCAGTGGTTGTAGTGTCCTTTTGTTCAAATTTTGAAGAGATTGTGAAGAGGCTTAATGTTGTAGTACGATATATTACCTTGTGACACTATTTAGGTGGGACAATAGTCAGAACTACCCCTGGTATCTTGTAGAGATGACCCCCAGAGTAACAATGACACTACATGGTCGAGACTCATAAATAGCATGGGACTTCCACATATATGGTTGGACCAAAAGAACATCACAAACATCTAGTGGGGAAACATCACATAATACCTCATCCTCAAAGGGATTGATGCCATATGACAAGAGACACTGCTTACTGACACAGATATCTCGTACCTAGTGAAGCTACCCAATGTTGTATAGTTGCATGTGTGGTGTTGTCGAAAATCCCAACTGTTTGATGACCTATGCTGAGATGAGGTTCTTCTTGCTTCCGCTATCAACAATAAAATGCAGTGAGGTCCCCTTCACCGACTTCTGTGAATGAAAAAGACGCTCCCCCTCTTTAAGATCTGTTGGTTCTTATGGTTGAATTTTTGCGGTCGCCACAATAGCAGTCAGGTCTGCTTCAATGGTTTGTCTTCCCCCATTATTCTCTAAATTAGATTCTAAATCAAGGTTCGACTCCTTTTCTTTGATATCGACCACCAATGATTGTTTTGAGTGACATTCATCAGTGTTGTGTTAGGGGATTTTGTGGAAATCACACCACTTTCCAGTGTCCTTCTTTGTCTTTCTGTTACCCTTCTTTTCCCATGGCTTGGACTGGTTTTCTAGAGGCTGGTTTTTAGGGCTGCCTTTACCATACTTCGGTTGTTGCGTATTTTCATACCCAAACTCCCGTTTGTTCTGGTGCCTCAATTTTTGCTTGATTTTAACAACATATCGATAGGTAGCTCCCAATGATGAGATGTCCAAAAAATCCATTTCGGTTTGGATGTACCTATGCAGAGCCCCATGGTATTTAAGAACCAGATGTCACTCTGAGTCTTTGATACCCAACTTGGTGTGCAAGGTATGTAAAGTATTTTTGAACTTCGACATTGTTTGGCCCTTCTCTTGCCGCAGTGTGGTCCATCTCAAGTACTGGTCGTCATAGTTACCAACAGGGTAATATTGTTCCTTGACCGCATACACACAAAAATCCCAAGTGGGCTTGACCCCATATATTCCAGAATCCTCTATGGAAATTTTCTCCCAGTAAGTTTCCCACCAATGTTTGACATGGGGGAGAGCCTTAAGGAGTGCGAAGGTGATATTTTCCCTGTCGAAAAAATTGTGAACAAAGAAATAACCTTCTAGCAGATTTAACCATTTTTCTAGGGCATCCTCATCGATCTGACCTTCAAATACAAGAATATCAAAATTAACTTGTACCTTGAAAGGAGAGGTGCCTCCAAAGTGGTTGCTTGATGAAGACATGCCTATTGTTATAGGCAGGCGTTGAAGGATGTGGGAAAAATTCTCCATCATTTCATCCCTCTATTGCATGAGAGCTTGCCCAAGCAACAAATTAATAGAATCTTCTACTCTATCGTTTTTATTTTCTTCCAACATGGAGGGTTTCTTGAGCATGCAAGAGTGATTTTCCTCGAGAGATACAATTTTGAGACCCCACTTTCTATACTCGAACCTCGTCGGGGACATGCACTAAAAAAAAAAATCAAGAGCAACCTGCTTTGATACCACTAATCCAGATTATTTTTGGCACGAAATGAGAGTGGAGATATAATAAATAAATTTACATAGATATATCATATATCTAATAATATAACATAAATATATCATAGATATAACCATAAACACATAGATACAATAATACACAATTTCTATTAATGAGCGAAATGTACAAAATTGTAGAAATACAAAGTGAAAGACTCGCTAGAATGGTGGAAGCTTATCTTTGAGAAGAGATGTGACAGATACGCTCATTCGCAAGAATATGATTGTTATAATGAGGCTCCAAAGTTATTTTTAACATAAATAAAATTCAAAACCCTAACCCCGGAAGATGAAAATCCAACAGGTTTGTGGGCCCTGTTTTGGGTAGTTTGGTGTATCAACTTCACGGGGGCGTAACTTTGGCATACAATCTTCGTTTGGGGTGCACGATAGATCGTTGGAAAGTTATCGATGAGGAGATTCATTTCATAGTATCAATCATGTCTAAAGTTATCATGGAGGTTACTGATCGCGAAAAAGCGTCGTTTAGACCCTCAAAATGGCCCCAAAAGTTTAGGACCCAAAAAACTACTAAAAATAGTAAATTGCCAAAAAAGTGTTTTGAGATAGTTGGAATAGGTGGGTGCCCACCGATATCCACCCGGATCAATCCTCCATCCTTAGGAATCAATGGTCTCCATTACATTGAGTTCTTGGGGGAGAGGGGAAAATGTTTGCTACATCTAAACCTTGGTGAGCTGCTTGCCTTGCTGGAGAAGTTATGTTGCTTGGTTTGTGGAAGGTTGTCGAGAACCTAATGTTGGAAGGGTTGGAAATTTTTAACATGAGATGATTGTGTGTATAAGGAATATTTGCGCTTTGATTCAACCTTGTTGACCTGCTCGTTGGAAAGGTAGTTTGGTAGTTTGGTATATCAACTTCTCAGGGGCGTAACTTGGCATATGATCTTCGTTTGGGGTGCACGATAGATCCTTGGAAAGGTATCGATGAGGAGATTCATTTCACAGTCTCAATCATGCCTTCGACGATCATTGAGGTGCCCGATCATGAAAAAGTGTTGTTTAGACCCTCAAAATGGCCCTGGAAGTTTAGGACCCCAAAAACTGCCAAAAATAGTAAATTGCCAAAAAATTGTTTTGAGCTAGTTGGAATAGTTGGGTGGCCACAGATATCCACATGTATCAAGGTGATTGTGGAATCTTACAGGTTTTTGGTTTGAGCATTGTGTGTTTAGTTGATGTAGTGCAGCTGCCATAACAACCATTAGAGGATTGTCATTGTTGTGTTCAGATCTTCATTCATAATAAAACACTCCATGTTGTCTTTTCTATTCCATGTGTACTTGGGTTGCATCTAATATGTTTGACGAACTGTCTGTTTGTAGAATGTTTGCAAACACTTCGTAGAAAGTGGTCAATCAGTTTATAACACAAAGAACATGTATAATGCAAAGTGTTTGACAAAGGTACACAACCAGAAACAACACAATTACACAATTTATCATAATATCCTGGCCTAGTTCACTTGGGGATATTACATTTTCTTTGTGATGCCTTAATAGTCCCTTGTGGGCACTACATAATGAGTCAAAGAATGGAAGACCTTAGTAACTTACCCAATGTTAGTTCTCTTAAAAGCTCATAAGAATTTGTATATTGAGAGAGTCCATTTTTGGAGTTCAGCATTTCCCGAGTCAAATATTACTTATTTTTAAATGGCTCAAGCCCTCTGATCTTAATGTAGTTTCATTATGTGTGATGCCTTATTTTTCTTTTCTCTTCTTCACTTTAATCCATCCTTGTTGTAGTTTGTCCCTCGAAGGTGGTTGTACCTTAACATGCTATACATTAGTAACTTAGTCCTTGTTGTCAAGAGTTCTTACTTCTTTGTCAATTTCATATGTTATCGAGGAAAATGGAAGTACAAAGTGGTGGTGCTCTTATGCACCCTTCCACCAAGGAGGCCTATAGTTTTGCTTCGCGTAGAATCAAAGGGATTTTTTGAGTCTATCTTTTTCTTTGGACATGAAGCAACCATGTGACCATACTCAAAGCATGATTTGCATCTAATGGCTACCTATGCATAATCCAATTTTTGCTTCCAGATCTTTCATATTACCTTAATCAAGAGGGCCTCAAGTAAGCCATTATCAAAATCCAATTATGCACACAATCTAGCAAAGGTTGTACTATGGTAATTGTTTGTTTATGGGGAGGAGAAATTGAACTAATTCCTAACAAAATTTCCAAAGGGATCCAATGATTCAAGATCCCAAAAGTGTAAGGGTAAATTAAGAAGCTTGATCCACATAAGAGATGGAGTTAATGTTTTAGTGGAGAGATTAGAGAAATGTTACCACTAGTTCATGCAGAGGCTTGCACGACCCATAAAGAAAGGTTGAAATGGAGGACTTTATATTTTCCCTCAATATAGAGAATGCATTGAAGGAATGAGCTCAAGGATTAAGTGAATGACAAATTAATTATTCAATAGAGAGAGAAACCCGTACAAAAAATCTAGATCACAACTGTATATGGACATATCACGGGCTTCCCCTTTAAAATAGGATTTCTATTCTACGAACTATGAGACACGGTCTTGGTATAATTGAGAAAGTTGTGCTTCTCTTAGATGCCTTGAGCCTAGGAAAGGTTAAGGATGATTTGACTCTTTTGACCTTGTAGTATCAAACCTAAATAGATTTGGATCTTCATGGAACCATAATGAAGCATTGTAAGTAAATATGGACTTCATAAGGAGCCTCACCCTAAATTGGACCTATAGAGTAAGGAAATACCCCAAATGAGTGCCATAAAGGGTCAAAGTGAACTAAATTGACAACCAAGGTAAGAATACCAATAAATGGAAGGTGGTGAAGGACCCTACCTATGCACCAAACATCGTATAGAGGTCATTCATCTAAGCTAAGGTAGAAGGACTCAAGGAAGGTGGTCTAATATAAAAGGATACATCGTATAGAGGTCATTCATCTAAGCTAAGGTAGAAGGACTCAAGGAAGGTGGTCTAATATAAAAGGATACATCTTATAGAGGTCATTCATCTAAGCTAAGGTAGAAGGACTCAAGGAAGGTGGTCTAATATAAAAGGATAATAGAGATATACTAATGTATTCACTAGGTAGGTCACCCATGGACACCACAAAGAAGAGGGCCACACCATGACGTCCCCAGTGGGTAGGCATATGTAAGTGCTAGAATGTGAAATCCATAAGCTTTATATTGATCCTTTGCAAAAGCTCCCATCCATAAGATAAGAATAGTAGTGAGTTGCAAGGAAGGAGACAAACAAGCAAATTGAAATTAAGAGTAGCAAACATTGTTGTGAATATAGTTACACCTTTGTGAAGTTGTCATTTTAGATTTCATAAGTTATCTAAAGATTTCCTTCTAAAAATGGACAAGATTCTTTGGTTATAAGTGCTTTTGAAACATCTTCCAAAAATTGTTGATCATAATTTTATATTTCCGCATTGATGGTATTTTTATTAGTTAATTTATTAATGATTAGATGTAAAAATGATAAATTTCCAAAGTTGTGAATGTTTTAAAAACATCAAAGTTTTAAAATCATAACAAAAGTAGGTGATCTATGTATTTTTATACAATGAATTTTATTAATTTATTATAATCCATTTTGGACCTATTTTATATGTCTTGAAACTTTTTGTGTCTAGTAAAAATTAACCAAAAGAAAACTCACTTAAAAATACCAATTATAAAAAACTAATTTAATTATTTGAGTATTTAGAAACACACTCGACCTGAACAATATCACTCAACCAACAAAGAGGAATTATTTATACATGCAAGTTAAATTATTTGTTTTTAAAAATTTGTTAAAACAACAAAGGGAAAAGTAATTTCATTTCAAACAAAATATATCTATCCAAAAAGTTATTATAACTAACTATTTTAGAGGTACAACAATAGCTAAAACATCATTTAATAAAAAAAATTGTTAAAAAATTATAAAATTATACCTTTCATATCAACCACTATATCCCTACTAGTGAGTAGAAGAGTTCCCATCAAGCTTTGGTTTGGTAGAAAATTATTGTCCCTCCCTTTACCCCTCATTCTAATGATGACTATTTATATTTTTGATGACGAGGAATTATCAAAATCTTGTGAGTGTACTCCCATTGAACTCTATCCCATATCTCATCTAAAAATAATTGTGCATTCCTTTTGCTCTTACTCCATTAAATACCCTTTACTTTTTCATGGGGATAGAGTCATTAATACCTTATGAAGATACTTGTCAAACTCTAAATGGTTGGAATGAAGCCATCCCTCCTCCACCGTATACCTTGTCATCTACCCTTTACATTGTCAAGATTGTATAATTATTATGTTATTTTTTCAATACTTTACTTTTAAGAGCTTTGATGACTCTTTTAAAGACTTTTAAGTTACCCTTTAGTTTTGAATTTTATAAAGATAGATATCTAATGTCCAATACTATTTTATGGTCACATTATATCCTTAAAACTTAACTTTAATAGGTCATAATGGTAAACTTTATATTGTAATGTATATTAATATTTTTTAAATATTTATTATTTTTAAATTTTATATGACAGTGCATATTAACATTTTTAAAATACTTGTTATTTTTAAAATATATATTTAATTGTAAATATATATTTTTCATCCTATCTTTTAATTAAAAAGGTAAAAGTAAGATCTTCCAAAAAAAAATTAACTATTTGAAAAGGATGACATCTTTCAATTAATCAACATTTAAAAAAATGTTAATATGCATTGTAATATAAAGTTTACCATTACGTCTTATTAAACGTGATCATCTTAGAGGAGAGAGTAAACTATTGAAAAATAACATAATAATTATATAATTACACATATTTATAAAATGTTCCTAATTATTTTATTTAGAAGAAAGTCAAAATAATAATCAAAACTTTTAAAATGCAAAGTATTAAAAAGTTTGTATAACACTTATAACACTTATTAAACAGTTTTCTGTTATTATTTTTGCATATGTTTACAGAGAAGAAAATCAGGAGGTTGATATCCTTTCCAAACAGGCATTAATGAAACGTCCAGGAGCGATTGCATTCTACCAGTGGAAGGAAGGTCATGAAGGACCTAGAACATACATAAAGATGTATTAGTCTCGCATCCTTGCACCATGATGACATCAAAGTACTTTTTTGAGGATGGTTTATTGTAATGAGCCCACTTTGGTTTAGTTTTTTTGGTCCTATCTTTTGGCTGTGGGAAGCTAGTTTTTATGACTCTATATATATTTGGATAGTCACCTTTTAAGCTGTTATTTTATGGCTCTTTATTTGGACAATTACCTTTTGAAACTTCGATATCTATTTTCTTGATACGAGGTGTTGATGTAAGGTCTTCTTGTATGAAGTAGCTAAGGCTGGGCCTTTATTTTGTAATGAACTTTTTTACTATGTAAACAAATTATATATTTTAATACAATACACAATTTTCTTATAAAAAATCTCAACAATGAATCACAATAAGACATCATTACATATTAAATTATATGAAAATTTATGATACTTTATTTTTAAATTATGAAAGAAAGCGAAAATAATAATCAAAACTTTTAAAGTGCAAAATATTAAAAAGTTTGCATAACAATTATATAATCTCAACAATGAATCACAATAAGACATCATCACATATTAAATTATATGAAAAGTTATGATAATTTACTTTTAAATTATAAAAAATTATTACATATTAAATTATATGAAAAGTTATGATACTTTATTTTTAAATTATGAAAAAGTTATGATACTTTATCTTTAAATTATGATTAAATTATATAATCTATTTATATGAAAAGTTATGATATTTACATGAAGTTATGCTATTTTCATTTAAATGAGATAGTATTCAAGGCAATTATGATTAAATTATATAATCTATTTATATGAAAAATTATGATATTTACATGAAGTTATG
>JZKD02S1727617.1:791525-823146 GCA_000966675.3 Picea glauca
ATAATAATGATCACTTCTATATCTATATAAACCCTCTTCAACTTCCTTTTGAAGTTTTAATAGATTTTCTTCTATTCTTTTCATGGGGTAAATACCATCAAACTTTACACAAACTATTTCTATATCTTCTTCTTCACTTGTAGAGAAAAATTCATCATCATCATTACAATCAAGGGTTTTTTAGGGTTCTTTACCTTCACTTGAAATATCTTCATGATCTTCCTTTTTTCCAACATCAACACATAATTCTTTGACTTCATTTGAAATGTCTTCAAGATCTTTCTTTGTGCTATCATCACTTGATTCTTTATCTTCACTTGAAATGTTTTCAAGATCACATTTAGAAATAATACAATCAAGGGTTTTTGGAGATTCTTTACCTTTAATGATCTTGATGGAGTGATCTTCAATATCTTCTTTCTCCTTCTTTCTTTCGTATGTCTCCTCTAGCTATAGCCATAGATCCTTGGCAGAAGTGCATTGTCCCATGCTCTCTTTGATAGGGCTTCAGAGTCCACTAAGAATGGTCTTGAGAGCCAATGCATCATTCTTCTTTCCTTCCCTTTGAGCTGAAAACTTTGACTTGTTCTTCAATGAAACTGATCCACCAATGGTTGCCTTTTAGATAGCTGCTCCCATTTCCTTCAAATGTATTTTCATCTCTATTCTCTAAGTAGAATAGTTTTCCTCATCAATAATTGGAACTTCATCATCCATTTGTGTGTCTATGGATCTCCTTCAAGCTCGTTAAAGCTTGTGGTGAAGGCCCGCTCTGATAATAATTGTTCGACACACCTACCACACTTAGAGGGGGGGGGGGTGAATGATTGTGGGGCTTTTCTCACCAAAACTTCCCTTTTACACAAAATTCCTTAGTTAACATTCAACATTTACTCATTACCCATTGCTGTCATTTATAACCAGTTAGATGTGAACATATATCAACAACATATATAAACAATATATCATTAACAAGTCATCACCACAAGGAACACAAAGAACACAAGATGTATGTGCAATTTTTTTTTTATTATGGACAATAATCAAGGGGTTTTCCAGCAACAACTGAATAGAGAACAACTCTACAAGAGAACCATCTCTATATGCAAGACTCAACTTACATTCTCAACATCAACTGAGATGAGGCAACAATCCTCAATAGATATCAATCTGTCAACAGGTACGCGACCTGTCAGTAGTGCAACCCACGTGTGTACGCGCTCTGGCTCACTACAGCCCGCATATGCACACGGCCAATGTATACATCGGTCTGCGTATACCTTCTGAACTATTAGGGTTTATCCTTCAAGATCAACTCAGATCCTCTGCAATCAATACATCATTCTCTTCTGTCTCTGACTGTCCAATCTGACCACCAACCAATCACAACACATCCAAGCTTTCCAATAGTCTACTCATGCTCCACAATCAATCAATATGAATGCTATCTCAATCATGTATAAACAACTAGTATAACATAACAATCATATCACAATTGAATCACAAGAGTACTGCTCAATCCATCAACCAACATGAACCACATCACAACAGCCATACCAATAATTCCCTAAGCATTCACAACACAACAAACAATACTATCCATCAAGACAATAATGTAACTATACCTAAGTCTCAGTGATAGATCTGATCTTATAGAATGCAGATATGGAACCTGCTTCAGTCTTCAACAACTTGTCATTAGCTCAAACACAAATATTCATGATTTTATCCACTGTACGTGCCCTGTCCTCATACAGCCCGCGTATGTACGCGTCCTGGCCCATTACAGCCCGCGTTTGTATGCGTCCTGGCCCATTACAGCCTGCGTACACCTCAGAAACTAGGGTTTCTGAAGCTCTGAGACTTTTGCCATCAAGATCTCCGATATTTCCAAAACTTTGATGCATCCATGAGATCCTCCTCACAATCTCTTTCTCAGAATAGATCTTCAATAATGCACAAGAGAACCATACCAAAGATGCTCTCACAAGAAGCTCTTACAAGAAGCTCTCCATCAAAAACTCCAAAAGATATTCTCACAAGAAGCTCTCCATTGAGCCACCAAAAATGATGATCTATAAGAGACCATTGCTATCTTATTTATACTTTCATCCTCTAGGTCACTTAACCCATTTTTAGGGCACTTAACCCATTTCTAGGTCACTTAACCTATTTTCTTTATTTTAGGGTTAACCACTTTCCATAAATAGAAAGTTCTCCAATACTTTATTATTTAAATATTCCTTCTTGATTTTGTCACCTTACTTTATCATTTAACTAATCTTTCTTGATTTTGTCACTTCTCTTTATTATTTAAATAATCTTTCTTGACTTTGTCACTTTACTTCATTATTTAAATAATGATTTCTTCTTTTCAAGCACTTTGACTTCTTTGACCTTTTGGGCTTGAAGCCTTCATATGGGGGTCCTTCAATTTTGTAAGGCCATAACTCTCAAACTGTGAGGAGTTATGTGACATTCCACATACCACCGAAAATGGCATGACAAGTACTATCCGTCTATGATAGTTTAACCAACAACTTCATTGATCTTCATCTCATTATTCCACAATCAAGCATGGGTTCTCCAACCATTCTTCTAGGATAACTCAACCGTAAAGCATCTTCCCGTCAGGGATTTCACCATAAGGGGATCACTTTGGAGTTCATCCATTTGTGTACTATCAACCATGATAAGACCATTACATCAATCCAACTATGTATCATGTATTAATGCAAACTCATTGATCCATCTTCATCATATCAGTGACACCTCATTGATCCATCTTCATCTATGCATTCTCATCAAGGACAATACATTTACATTACATCAATCATCAATCAATCACTTGAAATTAATCAATCAAACCATTGGATTCAATCAATCACTTGACATCAATCAATGAAATCAATCAATCAAACCATGGCGTCAATGACAACATGATCCAACACCTGTCTGTGACTGTTGTTGTTTTGTTGTGGTTCTCTAGGAGGAACTGTCATTCTGCAACCTTTGGCCATGTGTCCAAAGTTGTTACACTTGTAGCATTCCACTTCAGTGCTCAATGATTCAAACCTGTTGTAACTTCTTCTCTGTGTTTCACTAGGCCTTCTTGGATAACCCTTTTGTGTATGACTTTCATAGTTGTTTATGTTCCTGCTGTTATCTCTGCAATTCATAGCTTTATGTCAAACATTATTATATGCATAACATAAACCAAAAAAGATAGTTTGATACCTGGGAGTTGAAGATCTTCTAAAAGGAGTTGCTCTTCTGAATCCTTCTTCTTCCTGAGGCCTATCTGTCAGTTGTTGATTATGAAATCTGAATCTTCTTGGTGGAGGAGTTTCCCTATAATATTCCTTGTAGATCTTCCTATCCCCTTTGATTGTTTCTGCATAGCTTTTTGGATATGTTTCTTGCTTTGTTGTTTTGGAGCTTGATCCCTTTTCTGTCTGATTGTATCCAAGTTCGGACTTGTCATGATGAGGTTTTTGACTACTGATAATGTCATCCAAAACTTTTGAGCTGTTCTGCATATTTTTCTTTTGAAGATACTTTCTTAATGTGCCAATCTCTGCTTCCAAATTTGCAATGATCTTGTCTCTTTTTTCTAGTTGTTATTTGAGTGCTTCTTCAACTCTTTTATCTTCTTCTATTGAACCTTCAAATTTGTGATCATTTTTTCTAGTTCCCGAGAGTCTTCTTTCTTGTCTAGTTCTAGTTGTAGCCTCTTGTTTTTCTTTTTTTCTCTTCTTATAACTTCTATGGCACACAACAATTCTTCTCGGTAGTCAACTTCTGCCTCTTCATATTCTTCTTCGGTGTCTTCTTTGTCAGAGTCTTCTACTACCATGAATATAACTCTTGTCTCACTGTCACTGACTTCATCTTCATCTGATGATGATACGTCTTCTTTGGTGCATAATCTTTTCTTGAAAAATTTCTTTGTGGTTCTTTTGCCTTTATATGCTTGTTTTCTATTTGAGTAATCTTCATCATTCCTCTTCTTTTTCTTATGAGGACATTTGTTAGCAAATTGACCAATACCATCACAATTAAAACAAATAAAAGGAAACATACCTTTATATCTACCGTTGGTTCCCTTGTTCAATATTCTGACAAAGTTGGCCATTTCTTCATCATCATCCGAGATGTCACTGTTGCTGCTATGTTCTTTTTCCTTTTGCTTTCCCTTTTGCTTTGACCTTTTGGATGCTTTGAAAGTTGCTTCTTTTAAAACTGGATTTTCCTGTTCATTTCCCATTTCATATGCTGTGAAGATTCCATGTAGTTCGTCCATGCTTATTGAGTCTAGATCTGCTCTTTCTTATAGTGGTGATATCTTAGGATCAAATCTCATAAGAAGAGATCTTATTACCTTTTGAACAATTACAGATTCTTTAATTTCTTCTCCCAATCCTATGATTTCATTCACTGTTTCATCGACTCGTAAGAAGTAAGCTTCAATATCCACATCTTCCTTCATCTTTAGTTGTTCGAACTAACCTCTGTAAGTTTGAAGCTTTGCTTCTTTGACTTTTCAATCTCCTTCATAAATATTTTGAAGCTTGTCCCAAATATCTTTAGCGGATTTACAATGTATAACTTCGGTGTAAACTGATTCAAAAAGACAATTCAGAAGTGCATTTGTGGCTTTGGAATTATTTTTCTTGAGTTTTATTGCTCTTTCATTTGTCGACGAAACTGTTGGTTCTTTGTATCCATCTAAAACTGATTGCCAAATTTCAAATCCATGTGCTTGTATATATGTTTTCATCCTTCTGCTTCAAAATGCATACTTATGTCCATCAAACTGTGGTATTCCATTTTTATACATGTTGTTGCTCTCCATGATCTACCTTTTAGTGGTTAAACTGATTTCTGAAGGAACCTCGCTCTGATACCAATTGTTGGATTACTGAGAGGGGGGGGTGAATCAATAATAGAGCAATTTAATCATTTTTAACCATATAATGCAAGTGTTATATCAGTGTAGCATTATCATCCAATAATTGTAGAGTAAATAAATAATGAACAAATGAACAATCATACACATACACAATACACCAATGTTTTTACTGGAAACCCAAAGCGGGAGAAAACCACGTAACATTTTTTCTTATATGTATTGAAGAATTACATTCATTGGAAGCACCAACTTCCTTTGTTTTCCAGCTGCAATTGGAAGGAGGCTCCAACCCCCTAGTTTCTCAGGCTACAACCTGAGGGAAGCTCCAACTCCCCAATTCTCTGGCTACAACCAGAAGGAGGCTACAACCGCCTAAGTTCTACGGCTACAACCAGAAGGTTGCTACAAACACCTATCCTTGCCCCGTCCAACCGCCTTGAAATATAAATGCCAATTGTATACAAATTGTCACTGTCACTGAATCAACCATTTCCATTGTCAACCTGTCACTGTCAACCTCTATCAATAACCTGTAACAACTTGTACCAATCAACTTGCACCAAACAACATGTACCAATAACCTGAACCAACTTGTACCATGCATCAACCTTGACTCATCAAGATGTACCAACATCATCAACTATACACCTCATGTATGTGCCAACTCATCAACTACTTGTCTCAACCATGTACCCAACATGTACCTCAACCATTTACTAAAGACATACACCAATATAACCATCAAAAGTTATATAACAATTCATCACTCTATCCATAAACCAAATACCATAAACCCTTACATCAAACCATGTGCCACAACCTCACTGTTATGTAGACTCAAGCTAAACCAACAACTTCAGCAACACATCACAACCAAAAGACCAATACCCATATTCCAAATACCAACAACAAAATACCAATTGTATCCCTCAACAAATATGATATATGCAAAAATATTGAACATCCAATACCATCTCAAGAGCTAAACCTTAGCTCACAAAACATACCTCAAACAAGATGTGCCATATCTCTCATAAATAGACCCCAACCATGTTGCTGCTGCAATTTTTCTGGCGCACTTTTTTTGGCGCACGTTTTCTGGCGCACTTTTTCTGCTGCGTTTTTTCTGTTGCAATTTTTTTGTTGCACTTTTTCTGCCGCACTTTTCTTCCCGCACTTTTTTTCTGCACTTTTCCTGCCATACTTTTCTCTATCAATAATACTTGCCCAAATAACCTTTCACAAAAATAGATATTCAATGATATTCAATAGGTTCAAGTGTGATTAAATGAGAGAGCCTTGCCTCTTATTTATACTTTCATGTAGCATCCCACTTTCCTTATTTTAGGGAGTTGTCCATAAACTTTATTATTTAAATAATTTATTTTGCAAACACTTTGACTACTTTGACCTTTTGGGGCTTTTAGATGACTCATGAGGGTTCTCCAACTTCACATGGCCATAACTCTCTAACCGTGAGGAGTTATGTGACGTTCCACATACCATCGGAAATGGCATGACATGTACTATCCATCTATCCATCTAGAATAGTCTTACCTACAAATATATCAAAACTCATACCATTATCCATCAAACAAACTTGGGACCATTACCCAAACCTTTGTGCTACCGTAATTCACTACCATACTTTCTTCAAGGGTTGACATCAATGACAACCAACCCAATTAATCAACAAAGGTCACCATAGAAACAAGTTTCCTCCATTGGGGAACTACATGACGATGGGCATGTTGAATCCTCATACTGAGTGGTGTGATATTTGTAGACAATGGGGACATACACCTACTTGTTTCCCAACACTACAAAAATATTAGAAGACTACACATACTCCATTTTGTGTGTTTTGTAAATCCACGGGGCACGATGTGAGAAATTGTCAGTCACTTCAGTTGATGCACTATAGATGCCTTTTGGGTCCAGGAGGAATATAAAGGTGGTGATCGTAGAGGCATTGATAGAGGAGGATATCAAGGAGTTATGGGAGGAGGATATGGATGAGGAAGAGGAAGAGGATATGGTGGTGGTGGAGGAAGATCACCTAGCTACTTTAATTGTGGAAAAGTGGGCCACGTTTTGCAATTTTGTACCAAACCTTGCACACTCTATGGGTACCTCCACCGTACATAGTATGTCATAGAAGACTACCAAGACTTGTTGGAAAAATGGGAAGAGGAGAAGGGGCATTGCGATATGGTGATTGCGGAGCCGCACATAGATCAAAAGTTGAAACAAGAAGTTGATGTATGGGTGGTAACCCAAGGAGGAATTCAGATGTGTGTGGACCTAGAAACAGGGGAAATTTTAGGCCAGAACATGGAAGGAAAGATCAGAAAAGTAGTACATGCACCTCTTAAATTCAACGTCCCACAACAAAAGCAATTCCTGAACAATGCATAAAGGGCTATGGAGGAGGATAAAGTGCGTGATGAGTTACAGTGTGAAATTCAAAGATCATTAGAGGAAGCCCGTGTGCATAAAGAGTTACAACGTGCAACAAAAAGATCACTGGAGGAAGTCCGTGTGTGTGAAGAGTTACAATGCACAACACAAAAATATTGGAGGAAGCTTGTGTGTGCGAGGAGATACAACATGCGACATAGAGGTTGTTGGAAGAAGTCCATAGATGTGAAGAGGTACAATGGGATGAACAAAAGGTAATGGAGTATGGATGCAAACATGAAGAGATGCGACACAAGACATAAGAGGAGACACAACACAACACTTACTGTGAGGTTGAATAAAAAAACCAAGTAAGTGACTTCTTGCATTGTTGCCTTAAGATGTTAAGGATTCTTAAAGCTACAAAGAAGTTAACCCATATGTTGAAAATATGCATGGGGGAAGATGAGACCACTATATCTATTTATGCCTTGCTACCAGAACAAGACTTACACTAGGTGCACAAACAAAAGTGCTCGAGAAGAGAGTTCAAGATGAATGCTAAACTCAGGAGCTATGAAATGGATAGTGTCATGTTGGACCTAAGATCCGATGTGAAAATTTTTCTGAAGAAATATTGGGATTTGATGGGGAAACCCAACTTGGTGTGGTCCCCCATTCAACTCAGGCTTGACAAGTAATATAGAATCAGTCCTATTGGCTAGCTGGAGCAAGTTGAAGTGAACATTGATGAGGTGAAAACCAAAATAGAATTTGAGGTGATTGAAATTATGGATGACTCATACCCCTATCTAGCTCTCCTCGACATTGATTGGGAATTTCATAACAACGCAATATTGAACCTAAAGCAACAAAAAATGTCCTTTGAGATAGATATCATGTGTGTAGTTGCACCACTGGACCCAAATGAGGGAAAAAGATACAATGATCACGTGAATGAATATGCACAAATTTTGATCATAGAAAATACCTATATCATCACAGGCCATATGGAGGATTATGTGAATCTCATAGCCAATGGTGAGATGAGCTGGAGAAGTGTACACTCCTATGACACATTCAAAGGAGGCTATGGACCAATGGTAGAATAAGCTATATGAAGTATCTAGTAGGAGATGCACACAAATCACCAAAATGATGCGCAAGATTGGATCAAGAACCTACTCCCTACCCTAGTTTGATGGGATAGACTTAGTGGATACATTCCCCTACACAGATGCAGAAGGTTATGATGACCCACATAATGCAGGCCCTAAACATAGTACTAGAAGGAATACCTGCATATTGGTGGGAAATGCACTGCAAGTATCTACGAGAATGGGAACAATTGGTGGAGTTGATCGATGAAATATTTTGGCCTACAATAGAACCCCAGGAACATATGTGTTCTTATGAAAGGAATTGGATAGCTAAGAAAAATTCTAACACACAACGAACTCATAATACTTCCAAACACATTGGGCCAAAAATTACCCCCACACATCAGGTGCCTTTGACAAGGGTTGAGCCACTAGATGAGTAGCACCGACCAGAGTTGGAACCAATCCAAGTGTTGTGCAATATCTAGAATATCACGATACCTCTCACAAGAACCGATGACCCACCATGGAAAGGGTTGAGGAACATGATTTGAGTGAAGAAGCGTCGTGGCTTACCACAGTCGGATGTGATGAGATAACATACCTAGAATAGAGCAGTGGTGCACATTAGATAAGCATTGTACCCAAGTAAAAAAGGTCTTAGGATTTGGGTAGATTAGTCATTTTCAAAGTAATAAATAGGTAGATTAGACATCTTAACACAATAAAGTGGGAGACAATAGGTCATACCCAAAAAGGATTTTGCACATTCGAGAAAGATTAAGGTTTAAATGCATAATTCCAATCAAAAGGACATAACAACAAGATTTGATAGCTAACTTCCAGGACACATGTGGATATGGTGGAAAAGAAGTGGGCAGTTCACTTCATTATGTTCGCAAAGCAAGACATATTACATTTAAGAGTCAAGTGAAGAGTATTAAAAGTTTAGGGAAGTTAGGTCACATATGTAGTCGACATATAGATTCAAACTTCGCAGGGGTGGTCGAATATAGATCCAAACTCTGGAGACACCTCCAGAATGCCCGTGAAGTCTACACTATTGATGATAAAATCCGAGCAACCAAATCCCAGATCATGCAGTAGTAACAAACATTTTCCTCTCTACCCCTTGTTTAATGACAAGAATCCATGACATCAATTGCCAATGAACTTTGGGAGAATACGAAAACCCGCACTGAACAACAAACAATCTCACGTATCACACAAGATGCAACTGATAAAGCCCAATTGTATTACAACCAGTTGGAAGAAGTGCAAGAAGAGACATCACCACTTGCAACAAATATGAAGCAGATCAACCTTTATTTTCCAATGACCACACTGAATGATGTCGAGGATTTCTACAAGCTAACACACCAGTTGTAAGAAATTTTTGACAATGTTGAAGATCAATTCAAGGCATTCGTTCAAGAACTAATTGCAATGGTGTTGTCAACCTCCTCTAGAATGCCAAAAACAACTTTGTTGTCTTGAGGATGAACCAACTAATAGTGTTGGGGGCCTATTGGCACCTAAGGTTTGAAGATCATGTGTGTGCCACAGGTCAGTAACGCATGCGCTGAAACATATGAAGGGAAGGACGCCAAGTTTAAAATTTTGAGCCATCCAAGGTTAACTGCACGCACCAACCCATTTTGTATTATGCATGCCAACCCAATTTTGTACTGCACATGCCAACCCATTTTTGTATTGTGCACACAAACCCAATTTTGAACTTCATGTGCCAACCCATTTTGTACTACACACGAGAACTTAAAGAAACAACATGCAGAAAGATCCAAAAAGATATTCGACAATAATTGTAATTGATTGTGTAACAACCCGACTGATCATGGTCAAGGTTATGGATGAGATGGCAAGTAGTTATGAATTTCATGCTCTATGAAAGATATTGGGGGATGCATGCAAGTATGTAAAGGGTTTGTATTTTGAGTAAAGAGAGAGTTGATTATTGTATGAGAGAGAGACGAACTAGAGCTCACGGAAGCTTATGTGTTACTTCTTGTTTAATTTGGTTTTTTTATGAGAGAGTAAGTATATTGAGGTCCGAGCGCATGGATCACCTCTATTTTTAAATCTGAATGTTTTTTGAGCGAGATACAACCGTATTGTATTAAACTATATTTCATGAATGTGTATAATTTGAATACCTTTCTCTCTGCATTTCATGTGTTATGGTTTGAATGTACGTCTGTGTTTTATTATTTCCATGCATGGTGAATGACTAACTACTGGAGTTTTCCTATATCCGTTATCACTTCACACCCTACACAAGACTAATGGTCTTTGTGATTCTCATTGCGTCTCAAGTGAGAGCTTCTTTGATCCTCGACTGAAGATTGAATATGTGTTGGCACACAGGGGTAGACCCAGGGTTCAACACTTCAACAACACACCAACAAAACCCTAACTACCAGCCCTTTTGGCAACACCTGCGAAGCAGATGAAGTCTCACTCGAGGTAGAGGCAGGGGTAGTTGCAGGACTCAGATGTCTGCAACCTAGCTGGGACACAGATCTGTGATGAAAAAACCTTAATGGAGCACTTAGTAGTCATTATTCATCAGTATTTAACCTTAGTTCACAATGCAGATAAGCCCTAATAACAGAGCATCGCAATATTCATCCAAATCTAATATATTCAAGCACTAAGCATATCAACATAGATAAGATCTAGTATCTTATTCACATCATTAGGTACTAAGCTATCATATTCATCTAAGAATTGATCCATACACTAAGCATAAATCATATGAACTATGAAACATTCACAATGCACAAAGCAACCACAACACAGGATATACATGGTTCACCCCCAGCCTGTGGCTATGTCCACCAACTCTTCTTCTCTTTATTGTCTTCTGTCAATATTCTATATGCACAGAGCCACAAGATCCTACTTTGCATAGGACAGGAGATCTGTGTGCACTTCACTAAATCCTCCTTCCCTGAGCTAGGTTACAACACAAATCCCTTACATAGTCTCTTACAGTCACTTGCACTTAGCTCTGCAAGTTCTCAACACAACACAAAGCGTTTACAATTTGCACTTAGCACAATATCACACATATGCATATCTTGCCTTATCACTTAGCAAGGTACCCGTCCCCTTATTACATCACCTAGACATCTATTTATACATTACAAAAGGGCCTAAGCATGGGTAAACTCATGGGCCGACATCCCCATACCCATTAGATAGCCCAAAACCCAAAAATCCTTAAACAAGGGGCCAAGATCCCGCGATATCTTCTTCGACTTGCACTCCCCCTTCGATAGCCTGTCGAAGTCCCAAAATAGGTCAAACCTGACCAAGGATCTCCAAAACTCGGTCAAGGGTGCAGTCTATAGCCTTCCCTGGGTAGAATTCTTGCAGGTCGGGCCCCTGCATGCTCAATTCAGTGATCCTATAGATCAACGGTGATGCGTCTATCTAGCCACATATAGTCTCCATGGAAGCACAAAAACATGAGCTTAATGCACGCATTAACCTCCTAATGCTTTCCAAAATGTGGTATCTTCATTACATTCAGGACAGTGGACTGCGCGAGGTCCATAGTCCATGGTTGGGGGATTATCCTCGAGTTCTTCCCCTTTGTCCTAGTCAAATACCTGTGAGAAGCGAGCATACTTTGGTTCTTGCAATCCCCTAGGTTGAAGTCATTGAATTTTAATGCCATGATCTTATCCAACTGCGGTCAAACTGTACGTATCCCCTTTGGGAGGTACGCAGTAACCAGAGTGTAATCAAAATATCTGGGGACACTGTCACGACTCATTACGCCGACCAAAGGCGGGATGTAGTCGGGAAGGATAGTCGGGATTAACTTTGCGTTCACCAAGTCATCTCGATGCTTGGTTATTTTCTCAGCTACAGGTCGGGATGGTCCAGATCCTCGAGCAGTCGACGAAGAGGCTTGCACTCCTCTCGTTAAGGAAGCTTGAATTCCTGCGGACATTACTTTTTTGGCCATTAAATCGATTAGAACTTCTTCTATGAACTTCTCTATGACACTGAGCTCGTCCGACATGCACGCTCAAGATCAGATAACTCAGGTCGATGAATGAATTCTCAATGCAATAGAACATGTGTCAATCTCAGTAAACACAACGTGGTAGCAATAAGTTCTTTTGTTGGCTCGGATACAATTCACGGAAGTGTTCTCGGTGCAACAGTCGATGGACTGAGTAGACAGTGAGGTAACATATCTCTCCAATGGGCGAGAAGCCTTCACCAATGTAGTTTTGTCCGTTATGGCACTGTCCCAATGGGGCGATGGCGAGATTTCTGGTCATAATTGTTGTTCTAATCGTTTGGGAGCGTCGATCTAATGATCATAATGACTCCAACGGTTATATCGCTCCACCGTGGCGAAGTGCCATGTTGCGTTGTTCTGATATCCTGATGAATTTCCAGTTTTGCAAACCTTCCTTCTGCGAAGTTCCCTCTGGAACCTCCTACAATTTTTCGAGCTTTGCTCTCTTCTTACTGAGTTTTCTAGCCTTCTTCCTTGTGATCTGCGTCTTGGTATTCCTTTTTTCATTTTGATTCTTATATGTACTTATCACAGTAACTTCGCGCTATTGATATTCTTTCATAGGGTTAGAGACTAATACTTCTTCTTCGTCTGGGGTAGGTGCTCTACTCTCTTGTACAGACAGGTGTTTTAAGTCTTCCTGGGTTCTTTCAACTTTGACATCCATATTTCTGGTCCTCAGTAGCATCGACTGGTCCTCTTGTTTTTTCAGTAAGTGTGCTATTCTCTTAGTCATGAAGTCTCTTAGTTCTTGCTTTTTCTGTTCTAGGGTTTCCTCTTCTTTTCTTCTGGTCCGATCCTTCTCGATCCAGGTTTTTTCTAGTAACATAACAAATGGGGTGTTGCTCTCAATAAATTTAACAACCTCAAAATATTCCTCTATTGAAGTTCCATGGGCACTCATAGATATCTGGGTAAGCTTTCCACATAGGGTTATCAACTTTCCTATAAATAATCCTATTCCTCCCAATGAAGGACTAATAGCAGGTTTTCCTAAAATTTCCCAGGTTCTTTCCGTCATGATATTCACCTGTGTTTCCTCATCCAGAACACAATCAATGTCGAAGTCTCATATTCTTGTTTCTATGCACTCTTTTTCTTTGAATATCTCTGATAAGTTGATATTTTTGTGATCATTCAGGGTTTCTTTCATTTGTAGTAATACATTCTCTGATTCTTTCTGGGGTTCTGCCATGGTCTCATTTACTTGACCTTTCTCATGGTTTTCTTGTCTCATATTCATTCTTTCAAGCTTAGCAATCATTCTAGGGCAATCCAAAACTTCATGGTCCATAGCTTTACAATAAAGACAACCAGGTCTTCTACCAGGGCATTCCTTAGCAAGATGTCCCGGTCTTTTGCAACTATAACAAAGAGTTAATCCTCTTTTTCTTTTAAATGATCCCCATATTTTCTTGTACTGCGCACTAGGATCATAGTAGCTAACCTGCAAAAAATTGTGTCTAGGATCCTGCATCCATTTGTTAGTCCAAACATTCTTTCTATGCATAGGGATAACATATCTTTCACTATTCTTATCATATCTACTCATATCAAATCTTATTTCTTCTAGCTGTGCCCTAGTTTTCAAGCTAGGACAAAATTTATCAAACATACCTAGATCTATACTTTTGAAACAAAAATTCCCACTTATCTTACCTTTTCAATCAACACTTTTCACTATTCTTACCTTTATCAGAGCACAAAGCTTCAAGATATTACCTCTTTTCTTCAAATCTGACTTCTCTTTTTAGCACAGAGCTTTACAAGTCAAGTAGAATATTGCACACTAGGGCAACAGATCTACAAACAAAGCTTTCTTTTTTCTTCAGTTCCTAGCAATCACAGTTCTAGGTCCCGGAAACAAAACCATTTGTTGGCACACAGGGGTAGACCCAGTGTTCAACTCTTCAACAACGCACCAAAAAAACCCTAACTACCGGCCCTTTCGGTAACACCTTTGAAGCAGATGAAGTCTCACCCAAGGTAGAGATAGGGGTGGGTGCAAGAGTTAGATGTCTGCAACCTAGCTGGGACACAAATTTTTGATTACAAAAGCTTAATGGAGCACTTAGTAGTCATTATTCATCAATATTTAACCTTATTTCACAACGCAGATAAACCCTAATAACAAAGCATCACAGTACTCATCCAAATATAATATATTCAAGCACTAAGCATATCAACATAGATCAGATCTAGTATCTTATTCACATCATTAGGTACTAAGCTATCATATTCATCTAAGCATTCATCCATACACTAAGCATAAATCATATGAACTATAAAACATTCACAATGCACAAAGCAACCACAACACAGGATATACATGGTTCACCCCCAGCCTGGGGCTACGTCCACCAACTCTTCTTCTCTTTATTGTCTTCTGTCAATATTCTACATGCAAAGAGCCACAATATCCTACTCCGCATAGGACAGGAGATCTGCACGCACTTTGCTAGATCCTCCTTCCCTGAGCTAGGTTACAACACAAAGCCTTTACATAGTTTCTTACAATCACTTGCACTTAGCTCTGCAAGTTCTCAACACAACACAAAGCGTTTACAATTTGCACTTAGCACAATATCACATAGATGCATATCTTGCCTTAGCACTTAGCAAGGTACCTGACCCCTTCTTACATCGCCTAGACATCTATTTATACATTACAAAAGGGCCTAAGCATGGGTAAACCCATGGGCCGACATCCCCATACCCGTTACATAGCCCAAAACCCAAAAATCCCTAAACAAGGGGCTGAGATCCCGCGATCTCTACTTCGACTTGCGCTCCGCCTTCGACAGCTTGTCAAAGTCCCAAAATAGGTCAAACCTGACCAAGTATCTCCAAAACTTGGTCAAGGGCCAACAATATGCCGACACTTATGGGGTTTTGTTGGTAAAAGCTTAACAAATCTTGTGTATTTAACCCTGTGGAGAGTGATTAAAGTGGAAAAAATATCCAATAAAATACAATAAAGTGGGCGAGTGATCAATTTATAATAAGTCATTCTAAAAGAGATAAGAATAGAGTACAAAATATAACACATGTTCACTAGACTAAGTCTCATTAGCTACCAAATTTGAAATATCCGCATAAATATGTTTCCTCTATGGGATGTCTCACTCATGTAAATTGATTGTTTCTCATAGTTAAGTCCAAGTGCAAGCCCTTGGTAAATTTGACATAATAGATACCCACAATCATGACATCTTAGTTGAAGGATAACCTCCATGAGTTTTGATATGTACATGCTCATTAATATCCTATGTTGGAAGCTTGTGCTTGCATGTGTCAATCAACAATGCCAATCAAAAAGAAAAATAGTATATCAACTTTCTTAAAGTGTTGTTCTTTTATATGAACCGACTTCCTCTTATCATGATGAGGCTAGTAATGCACCCAGATTTTGAATTATAGGTGAACAATGAGTACTATTAAATTTGGCTATCTTCAGCTAAACGACAATGAGTGGGCGATATATGTTCTACCAAAGTCAGACAATATTTGTACATAGACACAAATTTTGTTGTGCATGCTAGTGCATATCCATAAGCACAAGAATAAGAACTAGCATGTCACCTGGTGAGATTTGAACCCTAGACATGACTCTATTAGATACCTACTTTCACTAACAAGAAAGCCATCATTAGCATTTATTTTTTCTATAATGTTACATACATATAAATGTGTGCATACACATGAAGTGTTCAACATCTCCCCTCACCTAGATTCTATAACACCTCAATTCTCTTGGTGATTATGCTACATTCATTTGTTCTCATAAGAAATCTTCTAGTTACATTTCTTAAATTATAATTGGAGTTGGACTAAAGTGAGAAGGTGCATTAGTTTGTCTTGATGAGAAAAATAATGCTATTATGAGGAGGGACAATATACAATCTCTTCTTCCCTATATAGGGTTTGATGTTAATATTAGGCAAATTGACTTTAGAGAAATCTATGTTGAAATGGGTTCTAGTATATTAGCTATCCTTAATATACATATATAAAGGCATGCTGGAAAATATAAGGAAAAAATTCTTTAGCTCTTTAAGGAGAAGAAAAAGAGAGAAGGAATGTATCCCATTGGTTAAGTGGAAAAAAATTGGAAAACCCAAGGTGGTGGGAGGGTGGGGATTGAAGAATACTCATTTGTTTGGCCAAGCTTTAGCTATAAAAAGTGTATGTAGACTATTCCAAATGGTAGGTCTATGAGAAAAAATAATGTATGAAAACATATAACACTAGGAACAATGGAGGACTAGATTAGAAAGGAGGTAAAGGTGCAAGGAGGGGATTTAGTGATTTGGAAAGCTCTAGTGAATCATTTCCTTTATACTCATATTATAGAATGAATATGTCGATGACCTTTATCCAACATCCATGGTTGAATGGTTAAATCGCCCAAGTCATAATTGGTGAACTTGTCGGTTCAATTAGTTAAGTGGTTAATGTGGAAGGTAGGTAAAGGAAACAAAGTTAGAATAAGGGATAATTGTTGGTTGGGATGTACACATTTTTTCGGCTATTTAATCCTTTCATAAATGATTTACAAAAATTGGAGATTCATAGTTTAGAAGATATAATATATAATGGGTCAACTACAATTTTGAATCAAGGTTGAAAATCAACTACACAATTAAATCTTAAGGGGAAATTTAAGACATAGTGCTAACAGACTAAAAGAGGAAGACAATGAAGAATATGTTCAAAGAATTAAACCTCTAGAGATTACACAACAAAAATGGGGTATGAAGCCAAAATAAAGAAGAAGAGACAAGAAATGATGGTGGAGAATAATATGGAAGCTATAATTTGGAATCAAGGTTGGAAACAATTAAACCTTCAAGGGGAAATTTAAAACATAGTGCTATCGGACTAAAAGAGGAAGATGATGAAATTATATCGTCAAAGAATAAAAATTCTAGGAATTACACAACAAAAAGGGGTATGAAGTCAAAATGAAGAAGAAGGAGACAAGAAAAGGTGGCGAAGAATAACATGGAAGTTGCATTATCCCCTCGAAACAATATTTTATTCTAGTTGGCATTATCCAATAAAGTCTTTACTTGGAACAATTGTAAAAAGAGATCTTGGCAATAGCACATGTATTCTATGCAAAAATAATTAAGAATCAATTGATCACTTGTTAGTGCATTATCCCTACACTTAAGAATTTTGGCAAGAAGTATTGACATTGACTAATGAAAAAGGTAAATGAAAAGGGGGAATTATTAATGAAAGTTTCAAAGGATGGTATAAAGACAAATTAGTTATAGAACATAGGGATTTAATTTGTACTATAGCTTGGACACTTTGGATGGTAAAAAATGAGATGATATTCCAAGGCAAAGAATCACTGTCTATCAAGGTCTTCCACCAAGTTATATATGCCTATGGTGAAGTATGGAAAACATAGAGAGTCAAGGAGCCAATAGTTGTAAAAAATCCTAATATAGATACCTCAAAGGCTCGAGGGTTACTTTAATGGAGCAATGCAAGGCTCTCTAAGCATATATGGAATAAGTAGCATATTATTTATGTCAGAAAATCATTCCATATCATTCAAAGTTGTTTTTGTCAAGGAACTAATAACAAGTATGAACTATGTGCTCTCTAGATGTTATTAAACATTTCTTTGGATAGAGGGTTAGTTAGCTTAAAGATTTCGAGAGACTTCAAACTCATTATTAATTAGTCTAAAGGAAAGAACAAACTTGAAAACCTACCTCTTATTCCAATCATGGATAAAATAAGAGAGGTAAGAAATGCCTTTGAATTAGTTTCTTTTTAAATGTTTTTAAAGAAATGAATGTGAAGGTATATATATTTTCTAAAGAGGCATTGCTCTTCCAATAAATTTTGTTGACTATGGATAAAATAGATGTTGGAAGACCCTAAGGAGATGTGAACATCTCTCTTCATTGAAGATCTAAAAAAATAGGATTTTTGTTGATAATCTGAAAGTTTTAGTTTCACATATGATATATGTATTCATCATTGTTTAGTCCCTTTCTGAATGTATTCTATTTTCGTTTTTATAGCTTAGAGTTGAAAGATGAATGTATAATTAGACCAGACTAGGGAGATTGTTATAAATTCTTTTCAGTGGTTTCAAACTTCCAAAGGAACTAATTTATTTGAAATGTCGAGTAGGCATTGTGTGTGTGAGTGAAATATCATTACACATTATTTTTCTTTAAAAAATGTAGAGTTTTATGTTCAACATTTGATATTTTTAATTCAAAGTTTAGGTCTAGGGTCACATATTCAACTTTTAACACTTCATTTATATATACATGTTTAATTACAAATTTAACATCATAAAGTTACATGTCAATATTCTTTTTATTCCCCTTGTTAAGGATTACAAACTGATGAATTATTTTTTTCCTTTTTTTCTTCTTTATTTCAAGTAAACCAACAACTTGTTTACACATGGATGGAGTCTTTGTCAACATTAATTGCATTGCATCATCTAGCTTTGTTAAGAGCACTAGTTACTTTTCCTAGTTTGAATAATCTGAAATCTGCATTCTTAAAGGAGTTATCAAGACACAGTTCTAGCAGTAAAGAGGTTCACTCATTAATGATGTTTTATCAATGTTAACATCAAGAAACGTCATTGTACCATGAGTAGGGAAATGTATTTACAACCCAGTATGGATGAGATATGAAATGTAATGAAATGCTAATAAACTAAATTGAAAAAAAAATGAAATCCATAAAAATGAAAAATAACCATAATAATGATAAAAGAAAATATAATTATAAAACAAAATAACTTAAATTTATTGAAACCCATTATTTAAACATTGATAAATATGTGTCTCAATTCTTTTTTATCTTTCTAGTTACTTAATAAATCCAAAGTAAAATATATTTACATTAATTTACAAAAACCTAAGATTCAAATACTCCTTCATCTTCGACACAAAGGATTAAAATTTGTTTTGTTTTAATTATTCAAGTGCATTTCTAATGGAAGAAATGCGTTGTCTTCTAAAAAAGAAAATGAGAAAGCCACAAGATCCCACACCAACCTCTATGCTATGCAATGATAGAAAAAGAGGCGGGGAGTAAGGTACATCTTTTAAATTATTAAATGTGTTTTGAAGATGTCATTTTATCTTTACAATTTTAAAAGCTAATGGTGAAAAATTCAATGAAAAAAAAATATAATATATGTGTAAAAAATTGTGTAGAGAATTAAAAAAATTTATACATGATATTATGAATATTAGTCATTTTTTTTGGTTAAGAGGTTAAATTGCAGTCAGGGTTAGCATCTAGTCTCATGTATGATATTGAGGCTATATGTTATTAGAAAGCACATGATGCTATTAGAGGTAGCTTCAACAATGACTGTAAGGTATATTGGCTTTCTCACAGATACTATCTAGGATGAAACTGCCTTTTGGTCCTAGAGTAAGACCTAAAACTGTTTATGATTGGCTAAGAGCTCATCTTCTTTGGCCGTAAGAAAATGGGTTAATAACCGAAGATCCATAGACATTTAGCATGAGTAGAAGCTTATGCCCCTTATAGAACATAGCAAATTATTTCAGTTAGCTTGGTTTCCCTTAAATAATAGTGATGATTTAACCCACATTTATAAATACAAGTTACTTATAATTATCTTCATTATGAATTCACAACTTAATTATAATTGATTTTTCCATCTTTAAACAACAACAAAAAAAAACCAAAAAAAAACATAAAAGTAATATAATATTAAACTTAAAAAAAAACATTCGAATGATATCATATTAAACTCAAATAAGAGACTAAATAGCTACCTAGGCCTTTAAGGTACTTTATGATTTACATTTAAATAACGATGCATAATTGTGAATGAGCCAACTACACCAAGAATAGTCTTTCTGAGTCGAAAGATGTGGCTAATTCATTTAGATTTTAAATAATTTTTGAGGACCCAATGGTTGTCAACTTATATTCCGAATGGATCTAAGATGTAGTCACTTCTAACAAAAACTAAAAGGATAAATTTACATTTCAAGGATTGGAGAGCTAATGTTTTTATTAACATATTCAAGCAAAAAGAAAGTACATAGTTGCACGAAAGGAATTATGGAGAAGGGGTTTATATTGGATTTGGAGGAATGGGAAAATAACTTATTTAAAAGTATAAATTAATAAGAGTGGAAGGATGAATTTTTCTAAACAAAAAAATATGAAATAAAAGGGATAAAAAAAAGAGACAAGAACACAAATTTCTTTCAACAAACTATGATGAGGAATAGGGTATCAATATAGTTTGAAGATTGCAAACATAATATAGGGAGATCATTGAAACTCAATAAGGCATTCAAGTAGAGTTTCTGAATTTCTTTAAGAATATACTAGCAAATCTCATGGTGAATAAGGATGAGGCGATCACAAAAGATTGTAGAAGTATTTAAAACATCACAACTCAAAACATAGCATAAATATTATTTGGGAAGTCTCTAAAGTAGAAGTAATAAATGTTTCCTTTGATCTAGAAGGGTGAGCTTTAGGATCGATATATTTTTCATGGGTTTCCTTCATACGTGTTGGGATATTGTGAACAATTATATTTGGGAGATAGTGGAAGAGTCTAAGATGAAGGGTTATATGGTACCTTCATCACCTTAATTCTCAAATTAAAAAATGCTAACATGGCTAACAAGTTTATACTAATTAGTACTTTATGTGACTATGTATATAAGATAATATTGAAGGTGATTGCAAATGATTAAAGTCCATGTTCTATAAAGTCATTCCAAAAGAACATGGGGGATTAGTAGGAGGGAGACAAATCCTAGGTCATGTACTCACAACCTAGTAACTTGTTCATAGAATCAATTTGGAGGAATAAACTTGGAATTTTAATTGAACTTGACATGTCAAAAGCCTATGACATGCTAAATTGAAATTTTATTTCTGAAATTATCAAGGCTTTTGGCTTTCATGCAAGATAGATACAATGGGTAACAAGCATCATTTCCACAACTTCTATTTGGTTTTAGCAAATTGGACCCCCACAATTTTATTTAATCCAAACGCGAGGAATTTGTCAAGGAGACTCACCATCCTCTTATTTCTTTATTTTGATGGTTGAAGACTTATCTAAGAGCTTCTCTAACTACTGCAATATGCAATGAAAAATCTGAGAGGTGTCTAACCAATTCCAAACTCTCACTTGATATCACACCTTTAATATTAGGATGATGTGTTTCTTGTAGGTGAGGAAGTCGTACATGGAGTACAAGCTTTCAAATAATTTTTGTAGTCGTTACTTGTGGTTTTGTTATGAGGAAAATCACTCTATGGAATGGGGTAAACCACAATAGACAGAATGACTGCAGAAATGAACTCTAATCTCAAGTATGGTATATAAACAAAGATGCTAACAAGACAAGATAAAGAGCCTACCTCATCTGGATGTTCGACGAAGACCATCGTTGAGCAATCGACTCAAAGATATATACCTGCAACTTGTCCTCAACAACCAAGATACACAAGCATATGGTGATAATATATAAAGTTATCACATATAATAACATAATCCATCAATATTCATAACAAATATTCCCATGGAATAACAATTCAAATATTTGCAAGACATTAATTGGACGAGAAAAGAGTATTTCTATTAAAATATGATCAACATAAGTGTATGAATGACAAACTTCTATGTCGGCATGTCTCAGAAGCAAGAAACTTAGTCCCTTCCAACTGGGCCTCCACCACTTCAATCCTCCACCAATGACACACTCATATAAGAGAGACAATGAGGTTCTCCATCAAAGAGGGAAGAGCTTGGGGGCGGAACAATGTGTTCAGACTTAAAAGGACAAAGGGATGTAGACTCAATATGAAGTGAATAATTTCTCCAGAGCAACTTTGCTCTCAAAAGTTGAATTCTTCTCCCTTTCCACGGTTTGGATATGACCCATGTATAGCCTTCAAATGGAACTGAAAGGCCGAGTATGATAGCCCATTGGAAAGGTATCATCGAATAGATTTATTTTGGGGCCTCAATAACACCTTTATCTATGATTGATAAGATCGATATCGAAAAACCTTCATTTAGGCCCTCAAAATGGCCCCAGAAGTTAAAACTGCTAAAAATAGTAAATTGCCAAAATTGCCAGAAAACTGTTTTGAGCCAGTTGGAAAAGGTGGGTGGCCATCGATATCCACCTGGATCAGCCACCTTTATTTAATAAATGCTTTAAAATGTCACATAATCATAGGGATAAGGTCTACACATCTTGCTCTTATAAATAGGGGTTTCTCCCTGTATTATGTATCTTGTTATCCTTATCAATATAACAACCAATTGCAAGTTGTTATTCATGGAGACGTTTCCTCCATTTATCCAGAATTGCAGGTGTTATCCAACCCATGGGTGTGAAGACACCCTAATAATTTTTGTTTGTGTCTTTTTATTTCTAGTTTATGCAAGTGACGTCCCATTTGGTATTTAGGTGCTCAACAACCTACATAAGTTGAATATGGAAGCTAGGGACTTGTGGGCTTAACATATTATTAATCCTTCAAAAATACAAACTATCTTAATTCTTACATGGAGAACCAACCCTAAGGTTGCTTCATGATGTCTACCTATGGTGTGAGTTGGCAAGGATATGTTGGGATACAATAGCCAAAGAAATAAGGAGAAATGGGAAGTGATCCAACATAAGCCATGACATATTTTCACACTAGACCACTAAATATTAACATAATCTAGGACCTCATTCCTAGGTTTGTGTTTTGGAACTTCTTGGAGGAGAGCAATTGATGATATTTCAAGGAAAATAATTTCGTCAATAACTATGTTGAAAATAACAGAAATTAATATAAATATATGCATTGAATCTGGGGACTAGAAGGAGGAGAAACTACACAATTCAATGGATGAGGGAAATAGATACTTGTATCTCTAGGGTATTGTTGATCCTTCTAAAATTTAAACTATCTCAACCTCTCTTGGGAGAACCAATAATAGATTTGCTTCATAGTGTCCACCCATTCCCCCATTTTTCAATATTAAATTTAATGGCACATCTCAGGGTAACCCTATTAAACTTGGGATTTATAGAATGATTAGAGATCATAGATGTGACCCTATTTTTTCTCTATCCAAGCAACTTTATCACAATAACAATAATTCAGAAAAACTTTAGGAATTTGCAAAAGATTTAATCTATGCTAAATAGATGAGGAATAAGGATTTTATGGTAGAAGGGGATTCATGTGCTATGTAGATTTATTAAGTGGAGTCTCTCAATGAGGGTATTTTTGAGAGAAATCAACACTTAGAGAGTACTATTACACAATTTATTTGTTGCTTAGGATACCCTAATTACCTCAACTTTCATCATGTTTGACACATAAACAATAAGCCAACACTAGACAAGCTAGCCAATGTAGGGGTGGATGGAGGATAGGGAGAGACTTATTTTGTTAGTAGCTGACAAGAGCTACATATTTCCTCATTGAAGGAAATATGTAGTGAGCTTCTCCATTTAGATAGATATGAATCCTCCAAGGAAAGGGTCAATAAGTAAGGTGTTTTTCATAACTTTGAAATGAATACATGGAGATTATAACTAAGTGAAAAATATTGAAATACCCGTTAAACTTGATTTGGATATTATGCATATTTGTGATTTGGAAATATCGTGCATCCACAAATGTGGTTGTCTCTGTGCCTAGTAATTGGTTTAAATAACCTCCTTGTTGGTAAGTCTTATTAACCCTAAATACAACATCAAATTTTGTATCAAATTGATGATATTATCCATGTACAAAGATCCTCCAATATGAATAATTTTGCATCCAACCTTTGTAGAATGCCAATTCCCTCAGAAAAATATAGACCATTCGTACTCATCATCGTTCTATTGGATTCTAATTAGTTGTGCCTCCAAAATAGTGTGTGTGTGTGTGCACGTGCGTGCGTACCTACATACATACATATGTATGTGTGTGTGTACATACATACATACATACATACATACATATGTATGTATGTATGTATGTATGTATGCACACACACACACACACAATTGGGCGTAGTTCGATTCATTGAGAGGAAAAGTTGTTTCCCTCCCCACTAGAGTTCAAATCCCACTTTGCGACATGTTTGCTCATAATAAGATTATTGTTGATGAGTTATATATGATCTATCCATGAGTTGTTCACGTAGACTTCTACCCTAAAGTATTTAGGGTTTACCATGGGTACCATCCTCAAAATGAGGGGAAGTGACTGGGAGTTTTAACTTGAGGTATATTAAACATTGAGAGGAATAAGAAACTCATGATTTACATTTTTGTTTGATTTTTTTTTTAAACCTCAATTCGATGTGGAATATATATCCAAGGTTAAGATAGATTTATGTCAATTTATTTATAATAGTTGTTATTTAAATATCTTAAAAACAATAATAATAATATTATTAACGAGATATTGGTTTGTTAGTAAAGAAAAATTATTGTTATTCCCCACCAAGGTTGAAATCACCCATATACATGTTAAATCTATTGGTTGTGGAGCCTGATTATCGTCTTGATTCAAAGGTCTTGTTTTAGCCATGTTTGGACCCCATTACCTGACGGGTGGGGGGGGATTCCCCCCCCACATCTGGAGCCAGGGGGGTCTAGCGGGGGGGGGGCGGTGACACTTTATGGAGCCCCTCCCTGGCAGGGGTTTGGGCACAACGCCCCCAAAGGGATTCTTTTGGGAAATTTTCCTTGTAAAATATTGTAGTTTCATAGTCAATCTGGACAATTCATTATAAGGTCGCAGATCTAACAATAGAAATTATGTTAGAGATTTTTTGCCTAGAAGGCAACCCTCTTTTATGAGGGAATTGTATTGCAGCTATGTAAGTGAGTGAATATTGTATTATGAGAGAGGAGATTGTGAGAGAAAAAGAGGAAGTTACAGTGGGTATGTTGTAGGTTGTATCCATTCATTTGCTAGATAATAATAAAGGAAGGACTTGGAAATCTATTTGGTGGACGTAACCCACATTGAGTAAACCACATATATCTATGTATCTATTGTATTGTGTATCTTCTATGTTTTATTTCTGCATGTATTTTATTTTATTGCTTTAGGATTTTGTTTTTCTAACAAAATCCTCATGGATTTTCTCACCCACATAAATGGATCATTTCTTATAGTTGGAGCTAAGTGTAATCATGATAACATTTCGAATAATAAATCATGACATAATTGTGAAGGGTAGCTATATGAAATGTCTAATGTATCTACTTCATTAGTACCCCATGTTGGAAAGTGTTGCTTACACATATTAACTATAAATACTCATATAATTTTTTTTAATAATAATAAGTCGTTGGATTTTTTTTTGGGATAGATACATATTCTCATGCACAATAAAATGTTTAACATCTCCCTCTTTCCCTCTTGCCAAGATACAAAACACCTTAATAAATAATTTGCATTAGATGAAAATAAAAAATTAACAATAAAAATGTATTAATTTGTTTATAAATATTTGTTTTTATAAGTAAACTAACTCTAAGAAAAATATTTGCAATTCATTACATTCTATTTAATATTCGGCTTTAAACTTTTTTTTATCTCTTTAATTCAAGGTTTAAATTTGAATAAAATTGTTCACTTTCAAATCTTTGAAAATCATGTTGCTATATGGAACCGTTGAAAATTATTGAAGGCGTTGCTATGAGTAACGACCATTATGCACAGTACGGAATTTAACTTTTTATGTTTTTTTTTTTTTCCATTTTCTTGTTTTTTATGATCAAGATAAATCTAGGGGTTAGGTGCCTTTAGTTATTGATAATGGCTAGGTGTGATCAAAATTGAATCATTTTTAGTTATTTTAATGGCCTCAACTCTATTATGAAAATGTAATTTAAATTAAAAATTTGAGTTAATTCTCATCTATGAATAGGAATATTTTTTATTAAAAAAATTTAAAAGTGATGTAATTCGAATAGAAAAGGTATGATGCAAGAGTGTCTTTAGGACTCGAGCAATCTCATGTCAATAAAAATATTTTTTTTTTGTATTTGAAGGTGGAGAGAGGAGCATGTGTTAAATGTGTAAGGTAGAGAGTTAGCCACCAACCAAACATTTGGAGTTCTTTCTGCATCACTGTGTGCAAGACAAAGATAAGTTGAGGGTGGTGGGAAAAACATGGAATAGTCAGAGCCCAAAACAAGGTAGAGGGTGGAGAAAGGATGCCACAAAGGAAGGTAGGATATCCTACCACCTCCCACCTTCTGCTCACTAGAATGAATAAATGATACAAGGTAAAAGATAAGGAAAAATAGTTAATCACTTAAGAGTGGTACCCCACCCATTCAACACAAGTTAAATGATTATGATGAAGACAATGGAGATGCATCAACATCATATCCATTTCAAAGCTCATAAGGAGTTTTGGAACAAAAGGTATCAACAAACCTCAAAATCACTTATAAAAATACTAGTGGCCTCTCAACCCACGTTAACAAACAAACCATGATGATCATTGAAATTGAACACCTTCACAACCATGGATAGATAAATTATGCCACGAGGGAAAAACAATTATGCTCTTCATAACTAAACTAATTACAATTTCCTAACTTTCGAGAAGTTGGAATCATTATATTTCTTGAACAACTCTCATTCCAGAGACATGAAATAAGTTATAATTTCAAGAAAAAAGAGGGGTTTTATGCCTCAGAAAGTTGTAGCTAGTGTGAGAGGCTCTTACTAGTCATATCTATAAAGAGATTGTAGAATATCAAGCTTTAGCATTATTGTGTGATGTACTAATCTCTCTATGTTTTTAAGTCCTTTGTGATTTAATAAAAGAGAAAAAATGTTGTTGTATTTATGTTGTGTATTAACTTAATTGCATTTTCCTTGTGAGTGTAGTTAATTTCATCGTGTTAACACTGATTTACAAGCATTGACCTGCACCAAGACACATTGCATTATTCCAATGTGTTTATTTAACGAACTCGATATAAACTCATGTTTCCCACCTATCATTCAAACGATCTCCATTAACATTCATTGGGTGAAGAAAACTTATTGGAGAAGCCACTCTAGGGTATATTCCCATGTTTTTCATAAAGAAAATCTTAAGTAAGTCTAGGTTGAATAGTCCATCTACATTTGATGGTTGACATTTCTTCTTCGTGGCTCATTTGTTATTTCCTTTTCCCAACACTACACTACTAAAACCTCTAAAAAAAATGAAGGATCCTAGCGACAAGGATCGTGGCATATTTTTCCCGCCACACTTTGGCTCAAAAGTTTGTGTTGTTTTTTAATCTAACTCCATCATATTTTACCTCTCAGAGCTCTATGCATGACCTGAATATCTTTGATCCCAATGCATGTAGACCTGATCCCAAGCAACTAAAGGCCATTTCCCCCCTATTTTACCCTCCCCAGAGGAAGGATCATTGCATGGATTTGATGGTGTTAATCATCTTCTTTGGGGTTGTTAAGGTAGAGAAAATATAAATAGGTGGGGATTGAAGCACTGATTCAATTAGGGTGACCCTACTAGCAAGGGAGAGATAGTGGAAGGTACGATTATTAAGCCTTTATTTTGACTTTCTTAACAAATATTTTGAGGATATGTCTTCACGGGAGGTTTCTAATAGAGGGAGGCAAAGGTATTTTGGAAAGAGAGCACCCCATTGGAAACCCAAAATGTGGTTGATATTAGTTTGAATAATTATTCTAGTTTTGAAAAAGAAAATTTGAGATTTTTCTTTGTTTATTTGATGCCATTTGTTCCAATCACTGTGCAATCCCTCATGCGTTGAATGCATGTGCATGGAAGGTCAACTCATGGTGAATATTTTCGGATGTTCTCTCTAAATAGCCAAAAATGCATTTTTCATGGGTCTACTTAGGTTGTGAAGGATGTACATCGATCATTTGATCTCCTATGGAGGATGGATGGACCATGGCCTCTTCCCTCTTTGGGAAAGCCATGCAAACCTACTAGTGTGTCACCGCTCCTAGAACCCTGGGGCTACCATAGCTAGAGATTTTTCCGCATTAATGTTCTCCATTGGCTAACTCATTAGCGAATCAATCATTATGTTAGTAAGAGGAACAATTCCTCTACATACACCCCCATTGGCGTAATGACCATATGATATAAATAATCATATGTTGTCAATGATTAGTGATCACAACCAATATAAGGTAGGAAAAAACTAATATAATTGTAGAAGATTTTCCATTATAGGGTCAATACATTAAATTTATTCATTTTCTTATTCATTAGACTATTTCATTTTTCACATTATTATGGTAAATACACAATGTTTTTGTTTATTATTAAACTATAACCAACCTTCCTTAATAAATCTGATTGGGAAAAAAAATTCCATAAACAAATATTTATAAGTGCCTGTTTAGATAATTGTCAATTAGATCTAACTTTGGTAGTTATGGAGGATAACTTTTATCTTCCCCATAAGATTTCAAATCTTGTTTGTGATATGTTTCGCTCTTTTTGAACCAATTATTGTTGTCAAATAGATTAAATTGGATGGTAGTGGAAAACTCCTTTTTCTATGTATATTGCACTGAGATCCTCACAAGATCACACAAGACTCTGGGTTGATAAATTAAATGATTATGTATTATGAAACCATCCAAACAATAGGAAGACATATACACACTCCATCATTTTTGGCGTTGTTGTTGGGGAGACACTCAAAGAACTAGGATTTTTTCCATAGACTCATCATAGGAATAATACCAAGCTGAAGGGGACCTTAGGGAACTATCAACTACCCCTCTGATAATCCTTGCTCAGAATATTGCACATTTAAATAATTATAGGATGCATGAATCGAGGCACTAGAAACCCTCACATTCGTGGTGCAGGAACTACCCACAACACTGATAATTGGGCAGGAAAACTTGAAGAAAAAGGAGACCCTCAAGGAGTATCTGGGGCTCACCCCTTCTCATGAGTAGCATCCAACATTACAGATAGTCCACCCAAGATTGATTCTACAATTGGTATAGCTATAGAGTCCCCTACTTTTGAATCTCCCAGGGACCAAGACAATACCGTTGAAGAACCTAAAGCTTCCATTGCCTCAAACAAATTTCTTTGGGGATATAACTTTCCAAATATGGGGGAAGAAGTAGAAGCACCAAAACAAAGAGAACCAATCATGTTTGAATTTCCCATTCAGGAATTCGATGGCATAATTCAAATGAAAAATATCCTGCCATCTGCCTTACCAAACTTTCATGGTTTTCCTAGTGGGGATCCTGATACCCTCCTCTTTGATTTTGATGCCCTTTTTCGAAGCTATGATTATTCTTTTGATGCCCATAAACTAAAACTATTTCCAGCTACCTTAAAGGAAGCATATCTTCCCTGGTTTATGGGGCTCGAAGGGTATTCTATTAAGACATGGGATGAAAGGAGACAAAAATTTCTAAAAAAATACCGGGACTATTACAAAGTGAGGGATATCCATGAAGAAATCTTTGATATGAAACAAAGGGAGGAGGAAATCCTAGAATACTATGTTTAAAGGTTCCAATACAATTTGCAGAGGACTAAACAAAATGCACTTGATCCCAAGACTTCGTGTATTATCCTTCTTAGGGGGATTAAGGATGATTACATGGATGAATTAAACCTTATGTGGGTTAGAGATGTATCCCAAATGATTGTGATGTTATATGTGGATTATGAAAATGCTATTCACAAGGTACTACTAAGTCTGAGAGAGGCCCCATGGATCTAGCCTCCAGGCTCACAAAGTCATCTAGTGGAGGAGGAATTACTAGGGTTGAAATAGAGAACATGTTGGACAAATTTAAAACTAACATCCTTAGCTTTCTTAGCTTCCAATTGGATACTCTTCAAGAAAATAAAAAGAAAGAAGAAGTCGACCTAGCGTTGGTCGTCTTCTATTCTAGGTGTTGGAAAAATCACCCCTTACGAGAGTGTACTTTGGATCGTATAGAGGCGTGTGTTATCAATGAACAAAATCACACCACCAATAATTTCCCCTCCTTACTTGAGTTGAAGGAAGTCTTCCAGGGGGCCAGTGAGCACGCTAAAAATCTAGTAAGTAAGTAAGCAAATAAAACCTTCTCACAATGAGCACACTAGTTGGTGATGAAATCCAACGTCGTAGGAACAAAGTAAGAAGGGGTTGAGATAGAGTGGGTGGAAAAGTTACATTGACGACCTGCTTAACGGACTTACACCTTGGTGCAAGCTCCCACACATAATCGTGGGTATACCCCCCAAGGAGCCTGAGTGAGTTTGGCCAACGTCGATTCTGGGTACCGTGAAGACTTTCCCCTCCCAGTCACCTCGTGTAAAGAACCTAGAGAGATAGGCCACCAAGGTTACCAATTACAATAATAATTCCCGGGGAAACAGTCGACAGTCCGATCCACTCGCAAAGGTAGGGTATCTAGCCCGAAATCAACTTGAAAGGCTTCCACTCATCATTGTGGGTATACCTTCAAGCGACCCCCATAATACGCACAATCTCTACACCAAGACCAACAAAGCAGGGTGAGTAACTCTACCAGTCTCAATGCAACCTCGTGATTGAACCTTGTGTGAGAAGGGCTTCCCAGGACAAAATGTAGGAAGTGGATTTAACTCTCCCTATCAAAATATCCTATGTTTGTTTATAGCTTTGGAAAGTTATCTTTCACACCTATTTCAAAGCCCTACAACTAATCTAATGTAGGTTTGCTACCAGAAAATGTAAAAACGTCTAATCAATTTTTATAAGCACTTTATTTTAAGGTTGTTACTCAAAAGGAAAATGGCATGGACAATATGGTGTTTTGATTGACTCGAAAGTTATACAAAGAGATGAAGATGCAATCTTTTCATTTCGATGAAAGCTATGCTACAAGAAGGAGAAAACATCTATCATTCCCATATGCACAATGTCCCCAAATTTTAAAACTCATCAATATCAATATCTTCAAGAAATGATTCAATGAGACTGTATACCAATACACGATTCATGCCCCCCCCCCCGACCATGAGGGGGGAAAATTTTCAGAATTTAAGACCAAAAAATGCCAAGAATCATGCAATTTCTCTACTTCAAATGCAAGGATGCCCCCAATCTAATATAAAGC
>JZKD02S1727617.1:823196-855215 GCA_000966675.3 Picea glauca
GATGCCCCCAATCTAATATAAAGCAAGAAATTAAATCTTTTTGTTTCAAAATTTTCACTAAAAGCAATAATGAACTTTCTTAAAACAAAGAAACCCAAACTAAAAGTTTTCTTTTGAAGAGAACTATTCAGAAGAAATATGATCTTTCCCTAAACAATTCTAAAGAAAACACACGCTTTGTGATTGAAAGATACTCAAAGCAAGAGACTAATCCTTCAAAACAAAACAAAGAAGAGATGGATAGAAGTAACTCAAAGAATGTCAAGCAGACTATAAACAAATCAATATAGGCTCCAAAAGCTCAATCCAGCTGATCAAAGCAAAATTGGGCATCAAAAGATGACAAGAACCAATCCAAAAAAGTTTACAAAGGAGTTTGCAGCCTAGCAGTATATTACAATGTGAAAATTAGGCATTCTTGCAGTCTAGACACAGGTAGGGTGCGAGAAGGTCGCACTGGACTGAACAGTAGGGTGAAAAAATCAAGGGTTTTCGCAGGCTATACACAGGTACAGTGCGGGAACGTCTGTAAACAAAAGGAATTTGGAAAAAGGTCAAAGAGTATAAGTGAACTTTCAGATCCAGAGAGTTTGGATGGATCTCCCACAGACTCAAAAACCAGATAACAAGCAATCAAAGAAAGGGAAACTAGAATAACTAGGAAACAATTCGTCCTTAGTGGAGTCGCCAATTTTGTTGTAGGATAAATCGGTAGGTGCGGACACTAATTGATCTCCCTAGATCCACCTAGATCTAGAACAAAACACACCAGAACATGACGCTTTCCTTAAGTTTTAGATATTGAATTTACTAACTAAAGAGGGATAGGTGACATACCATTTAAATGCCACTTCCTCTCACCATATCCATCCTAGCTCTGTTCCAATGCTCATACAATGATGAACCTGCAAAAGAACGCAACCAACCAAAGTGATAGTAATAGCATAAACTCAATATAAACCTATGTATGTGATTAATGAATCATACAATAAAACACAACAAGCTTTATAGGAAAGAATCATATTACTGTATCATATTAAATATGAAAGAGAAATTACAACCGTGGCCTTAATGTCGTAAGGTCCCTTCCAACTGTCCTTTGTTTCCCACACACTTCCACTCCAAGAATTCTGAAAGTATAGATATGATAATATTCACAATCTATCTTGACAAAGTGGCTCATCTATCCAAGCTAACAATCTCTAAAGCTCAATCCAATCCAAGCTCCAAGCTCAAAAACCCTCATCCAAGCCCAAAAGCTAAAAGCTAACCTTCTCCATGAGAGCTCCTCTCCTTTTATAAGTCAAAGAGGATTAGGTGAGGAGGTTAGGATGATCCCACTAAATCATGAAAGCGAGTAAGATCCAAACCATTTGGATGCCACCACACCATGGAAGTTTCTCCTTCTCGAAGCATCAAGAAAATGCTTGTTTTTCCCACTTGTGAGCATTCTCACACCCTACCTATATAACAACCTGCGAACTCTCCACGACCCAACTATGGTATAGCCTACGAGAATCAGGAATTCTCGCACCCTAGCCATAGTGAAGCATGAAAAAATAATCTTTAATAGGGTTTTCACAAAGGAAAATGCAACTTCTTTTCTCAGGAAAAGTTCTTCTCCCTTCCTTGTTCAAGAACTCAGGCCACTAACCCCTCTAAAGACTACATATACGTTTACATCATTAATGGTCATAGGGATGACAAAAATAATGTGTAACACCCCATTGTTGGAATTTCTATAGAATCTGAGCTCGAAAATTTTTGATCGGGGAGCTCGGATAAGGAATCTGGTCAAGCCCTAAGAAATGAATAGAGCAAGGTAGGGTTTGAAGAATCATCACCACCTCATCTTATGATCGAAAAACAATGGTATTCATGTTTTGTTCCAAGATCGGCGGGACCTGATCCAAAGAAAATAAATAGAGCTAAGAAAGGTAAGTCCCACTTAGTTCCCAAGCCTTTCAGGTTTTCAACCCTAGCTACCAAACATTACTCAAATAGAATAAAAGGATAATACAACAAAATAAAAACTTAGGAATAAGATACAACATAATAAAACTAGGTTTGGTAATATGGAAAGATTATTGGATGATATTGATCATGGAGAAGTTTAAGATCCTAGGTCTGATAATTGTGCTAAGGTACATGTAAAGTAGGCATAACAACTTGTCAATTCTTTCCTTGATGATATCATTACCAACACTTATGCATTTATTTAGTTGAAACTAGATCTTCCATAGTGGAGAAACAAGGAAAATATTTTTGATTTGGGGATCATTAACTGGGAAACCCACCATCATGTCATTGAGAAGTTGAAGCAGAGATGGTTTTCTATGTATCTCATGCAAGAGAATAAGTAGGAAACCAAAATTAAAAAGTATAAAGACCAACTAGTACATACTTAGGTGTAACACCCTGTTTCCCCAAGTCTGTAAATGTAACTTTATTGGCCAGGATCTATGGCAAACTCAAATTGTGAATGTTTAATTTAGTGGACCTTTGTATAAAGGTCCATAAATGTAAATCTTGTTATTTTGTTGGATAATGGAAACATGTTACGCGACCGCTGAGAGAGAGGACATGCTAAGAAAGAGAGGCCACAATTGCTAATGAAAAATGTGGTGGAGGGAACCCAGAATGGTTACGATAACCTCCACCAAACCAATATCACACTGGAGTTAATGTTGCTCAAGATCAGAACAACCCTCTGCCCAGAATTGAATTCCCGTCAAACTGGTAGGTGGGGAGGTCCTCCTCAAGAGGAATGAAGGATGGGGTAGATTGACCATTGCATGGCTTCTGGACTTGACCACAGATGGGGGAATTTGAGCCACACACAACCTTGCTGAGGAAGGAAAGAAGGGAAGCGTGGTGGACAGGGAGGCAATGGGCAGAGACTGCAGAGACGAGAGCATAAACTCTTAGGTCTGAGGAAGGATTGAGAGGAAAAAGTGAATTCTAATCATAGGGAATAGAGACTGAGTGAGGAGAAGGAGAGTAAACTTCATCCTCGTCTATTCCTGTATGGGGAAAAGGAGAGTAACCTTCATCCCTAACTTCTATTGAGCTGGAAGTAAGAGATTGAATCTCAAAGCATCATGGCCTAAGCTTGGGGGTGGCCAATGATAAATCCATTGGGAGTGGCTGAGCCTATGGTTGGGTGGAAATAAGCACCCCTCTTAGTAGTCGCGTCACGTCTGGTGTTTCTGATAAGTGTTTATGTCTTGTATTTTGAATTGAATATCATGAATGCATGCTCAATTTTATACGCTCATAAATGGTTTCTGTATAGAAGTGTTTGCCTTGTGTTTGATTGGAAATAATGGATGCATTCTTATAATTATATGACCATAATCGATTTATGTATAGAATGAATAAGTTCAAAATATGAGTCCGTTCCCTTGAGAATTGTCCCATCTACTTGACTCACATTATGTTTTGGTTTAATTTCATGAAGGCACCTTTCTCGGGGAGTTTCCTCACATTCCAGAGTCGGAGTGAGTTCCTTGAAATGACTACCATTATAGTAAACCCACAAGCTTACTTTACCCCTGTCCCAGAGTTCATAGCTTGACGAATTAGGAGGGAATTTCAGTAAGGTCACCAAGCCTAGGGATAATTACCCAAGAACCCTTTGAATGATCATGTGATTTGGGTATGGAAACCCTGTGCCAAAAGGAGTTAGCTCTTGAAAGTTCGGAGTCGCGGGAAATTGAAGTTCCAATAATTTAAATCCGTCATCGAAGTTCAGAAAGGAATAGTGAGTGAAATTAACCAAAGGGCGGACCCTCTCGTTTGCTAGATGAACGGATGAGATCCTTTTCAGGAGTATCCCAGGTCTATTAGGACCGATAGAACTAGAGGAGAAGCACATGCATTAATGCCTCGACTTCGTCCGTCTTCGCAAGTAGCGAAGGAATCAGGACCGTAGATCCCAGGATCCATCGGGAGCTACCTCGACTGTCCACTGGAAAGGACACGTGAAGGGAGATTGGCGTTTCACTGACCCACACCTAAGAAGAGTCAATGGGCGAAGTGCTAAGGATTCATGAAACGAGAAATCCCGGCAAAATCTGGGCCATTGATCTGTGGAAAGACTCATAGTCATTGATCTGTAGAGCTTAACCCTTGTGTAGGTGGGAGAGTGGACTCGTCAAATTCTTGAAAGCCCGAAGTAATCAGAACCGCCCATCGGAAGGGACACGTGGAGGTGATCTTGGTGCAGACGCAAACGCACTCTATGTCCGCTCACAGGATCGTTCAATCACCAATTGAGCCGAATTGGCTTTTTCGATTCCCGCAGGAATCAATGCTCACAACGATCCACAAGTCCTTTCTTCACTTGCATGATCTTCTGTACTCAACCGTGGATTTTCCCAACTAAATTCTAGGTTTCGGGATTCTCTGATCCCCGATGTCAAGAATTCCCTGTTCTCTGGATTCCCCGATCACCGAATCTCCGAAATGCCGAAACACCTTTTTTGGCGACTAGACCTAAGGGCTAAGTCTTGACCCACATGACCTTCCCTTATATGACCATAGTCCCTTTCGGGGTTTCGGGCTTTCAAATGCCGAAACACATTTGTCCTCAGGATTCTTGATCCTTCGAATCCCGATTTCCCGATATGACATCAGCTGGCCCCACAATGGAGCTTTCCACCTTGTCAGGGTTTCAGACTTCACGATTCTGAAATGCGCGTCCTTCTTGTCTTCAGGATTCATGAAACGTCGAATCCCAAAATGTCGATGAACTCTCCCCTTTTGGGACTTTCTCGAAGGCTTCGATTGTTGCCATGCGTCCTCCTATGATGGACGGTCCTCGTCGCTTCGTGATTTCGGGGTTCTCGATGAAGAAATGCTCCGACTTCTTGTCCTCGGAACTCCCGATATGCCGAATCCCGAAATTTCGATGGACTCTTCCCTTTCGGGACTTTTCCGGAGCCCTTAGATTTTTGCCACGCGTCCTCCTATGGTGGATGATCCTCCATAATTTCACAATTTCGCGAAATCAAATACCGATATGCTCCGGCATCATGTCCTCTCCATCCCCGAAGTCCCGACTTGAAATATGCCGACAGGCTCCTGATCTCCACCACGTGTCCCAACGGACGGACGACTCAGATCTGTTTCGGGTTTTTCACCATGGAGATTCTCGATCTCCTGTCTTCGAGACTTCTGATATACCGATCGTTGAAGTCCTGATATCCCGACTCCTTCAGAACTTTCACCCTCCTGTTCACGAAGTTTAAACCTCGTGCAACTCTTGTCAGATCCGACGACTGACGGGTGATTCGCTCAAGATTTGACGGTCCATATCGATATCTTCTGTGCGCTCCTCTGTTGCATTGCCTCCTGGACATGAAAACCAACAACCCAGATTTTTTTATTTTTTTTTTCAGTCTGACCGGACGACTGTTGTTGCTCCTCCCGAGCTTCTGCGCATTTCTTCCCAGATTTGGGAGAATTTCAAATTATCAAAGGCCTCGACCTTTGCTCCATTTCTGCGAGATCCACAATCGTGAGTTCTCGCCTGCGTGCCTATGAAAACGTTGCCCCTCCTGAGCTTTTCCTTTGAATCCTCAAGGGATTCCGCGACTTCTGCACCTCTGTAGAGTCTTTACGCGCACACAAAGGTGCTATCCGTCCTGAGCTTTTCCCTTCACTCAGACTTCTAAGGAAATAATTCCTTCTCCTTTCTCCTCCTGCTGGAGAATGTAATTCCCTCCTGGCTATCCTTTTTCTCAAGCAACCTCTTGCTAAGACTTTGAGGTTGTTCAACAACCCTGCAGAGATCCTTTAGTGGACTCTTCTCCTAATCCCAGAACTCAAAAGAGAGTTATCTTCCTTGTGCTTGTCTGCACACTATCTCAATGCCCACCTGGCAGAGTTATATAGAACTCACAACATAGTTCTTTTGTGCACTCTTTGCACCTGCTCAATGCCCACCTGGCAGAGCTTCATAGAACTCCTCAGAGCTTCTGTATGCAACTGTGTTCTCCCTACATAGCCCTACCTCCTGAGGTATTAAACAACCTCACAGGTCTTTCTTCCGAGTTGTTGATTTCAGTTCTTGTGTTGTAGCATGTCTTTGTTTGAACCCACAGTATTCAGAAGTGCTTTAGTGCGCTGGTATTCAGAGACCGCAATACTCTGTCACGCCCTCCTGGCCTGAAACCTCAAAGACCTTCACCTGAAATCAAACCAATTCCTGCAAATGCAAACCTACATCATACATCTACATCATACATTCATATCATATGAAGAACACTCACATACATTCATTTAACACATAGTCATGTAGGAAAAACTGCTATTTGTATTAAAAATGGCAAATGTATGTGTTTACAAGGTGTTCCTAAGCACAACCTGTAACAAGGTCATGACTCCTCTCTTTTTCTCTCTACTCGCAGAATCTCACTCCACTTCTCTTCTCTGTTACCTATCACCAAAATGAGATATTGATCTCTTTTACCTGAGGGGGCTCTTTGAGCTCTTCCCTCCAAATCTACCTACCCTATTCAATTACATTGAATGGGCTGTCTAGTCCACAAATCGGATCTAGATCTCAGCCTTACAAACATTTAAAGGACTACCTACTCTAATGCCTACACAAAGGCACAGCTCCATGGCTCAACAACCTACAACATTAATTACATTCAAATTCAAAACTGAAGATGAGGGTTGCGCCTCTCTTCAGCCTTGAATGCATGCGCTAACATGGCTAGCTGACTGGTTGGATGATGTGGAGAGATGCTTCTGCATCATACTCCTTAGCTGCAAAATTCATGAGATCCTGCTCATGAGCTTCCCATCTTAGCTGTGGGAATCCTCCTGGATCCCAAATCATCCTCTGGAGCTATTCATCTGCTCCATCTCCCTGTTGCTGTTGTTGCTTCTGCTGCTGCACTGGTGCTGCCTTTCTACCCAACTTCTCCCTGCTGACAGTCTCGAATGACTCTACCATCAGCCTTCTGATGTCTTCTATCACCTCATCCAACTGTTGAATTGGCTGACCCTGTTTATGCACTCTCCCTAGCTGCAAACATTTTCTGCAAATGGGCAGATCACTGTGATCTCCCATGCCTTCTTCTTCATCTGCTTCCAACCTCACCTGTTGGATGTGCATGCCCTACACTATTACCCTTCTCTCCAGGGCTTCAATTTGTTCATACAGATTTGCAAAGCTAATGTTGTCTACCTCTTCCTCTTCTTCTTTTGCAAACTCCCAGGTTGCAGTCCTTTCAGTCTCCTGGATGAAAATATTGAGCCATTCCTCAGAATGCTCATCATTCTCTTCTACTTCTTCTGCTATCAGCTTTAGTGTTGTAGCTTCCTCAACTTCCTAGATGAAAGCATTGAGACACTCCTCAGAATGCTCTTCTTCTTCTTCTTCTTCTTCTCCTCCCTTTTCTGTCAGCTTCTCTAGCTGATCCACATCCATGTCTGAGCTCACCTGCTCTGTCAGCTCCTCCGGATGATTCCAACTCGCCTGCTCATCCCTGCTCACCTGGAAATATGGGATTTTCTTGTTGCCCTCCCGACAGTCCATGGAATCAACTGATTCCATCTCTATTCCCTTGCCCGCCTGGCAAACTGGAAACCTTTCGCTGCCCTCATGGAAGTCTTTGAGATCCCGCAACGACCTCATTTCATTGCCCAGCTAACAATGTGAAATTCCTTGGCTGTCTTCCTGACAGTCTGTGGGATCTTCAGTTGATCTCATCTCCTTGCCCACCTGGAAATTAGGAATTTCCTCTCTACCCTCCTGGCAGTTCTTGAGATCTTTAGCTGATCCCATTTTATTCTCTTCTCCGAGAATTTTCCCAGTCTCTGGTTCACATATCTGAACCATCTCCTCAGGTCCGTCGAGGTTTTCAGCATGCCTCAACCATCTTCTTAACAACCTATGTTGTCTTCTAGCCACCAACTCGTTGACTGGCCATTTTATCTTCGGCTTCTTCATGGGCCATTCATATACCCATCTTGGCTTGGTATTCTGCTGCATCCACAGTTCAAGCTCTTCCATCCTTGCCCTGATGTCGGCAAGTTATTTCCCCCTTTCGGCTGTGCTCATCAGCTCTGGGATTTTTATTCCAACATATCTACGACCTTCAGTAGCCATGTTTCTATCTCTGTCTTCCCTCCTAGAAAATCTGCTGCTCACTCCTGCAAATCTGAGTGCTTCAGCCTCTCCTACAGTCCTCCTGACTGTCTATAGACTATTTCCTACCTGCAAACAATCCTTACAGAGTCTCCAACGCTCTGTCTTCTTTTGCCTCGCTTCACCTAAAATATACAAGTGAAGTCCAGCTCTGATACCACTTGGTGCAGACACAAACGCACTCTATGTCTGCTCACATGATCGTTCAATCACCAAGTGAGCCAAATTGGCTCTTTCGATTCCCGCAAGAATCACTGCTCACAACGATCCACAGGTCCTTTCTTCACCTGCACGATCTTCTGTACTCAACCGTGGATTTTCCCGACTAAATTCCAGGTTTCGAGATTCTCCGATCCCCGATGTCGAGCATTCCCTGTTCTCTTGATTCCCCGATCACCGAATCTCTGAAATGCTGAAACACCTTTTTCGGTGACTAGCCCTAAGGGCTAAGTCTTGGCCCACATGACCTTCCCTTATATGACCACAGTCCCTTTCAGGGTTTTGGGCTTTCAAATGCCGAAACGCATTTGTCCTCAGGATTCCCGATCCTTCGAATCTCGATTTCCCGATATGACGTCAGCTGGCCCCACAATGGAGCTTTCCACCTTGTCGGGGTTTTAGACTTCACGGTTTCGAAATGCGCGTCCTTCTCGTCTTTAGGATTTGTGAAACGTTGAATCCCAAAATGCCGATGAACTCTCCCCTTTTGGGACTTTCTCGAAGGCCTCGATTATTGCCACGCGTCCTCCTATGATGGACGGTCCTCGTCGCTTCGTGATTTCGGGGTTCTCGATGCCGAAATGCTTCGACTTCTTGTCCTCGGAACTCCCGAAATGCCGAATCCTGAAATTCCGACGGACTCTTCCCTTTCGGGACTTTTCTTGAGCCCTTAGATTTCCGCCACGCGTCCTCCTATAGTGGACGATCCTTCATAATTTTGCAATTTCACAAAATCAAATGACGATATGCTCCAGCATCTTGTCCTCTCCATCCCCGAAGTCCCGACTTGAAATATGCCGACAGGCTCCTGATCTCCGCCACGTGTCCCAACAGACGGACGACTCAGATCTGTTTCAGGGTTTTCACCATGGAGATTCCCGATCTCTTGTCTTCGATACTTTTGATATCCCGATCGCTGAAGTCCCGATATCCCGATTCCTTCAGAACTTTCACCCTCCTGTTCACAAAGTTTAAACCTCGTGCCGCTCTTGTCAGATCCGACGACTGACGGGTGATTCGTTCAAGATCTGATGGTCCAGATCGATATCTTTTGTGCGCTCCTCTGTTGTACTGCCTCCTGGACATGAAAACCAACAACCCAGATCTTTTTTTTTTTTTTTTCAGTCTGACAGGACGGATGTTGTTGCTCCTCCCGAGCTTCTACGCATTTCTTCCTAGATTTGGGAGAATTTCAAATTCTCAAAGGCCTCGACCTTTTCTCCATTTCTGCGAGCTCCACAATCGTGAGTTCTCACCTGCGCGCCTATGAAAACGTTGCCCCTCCTGAGCTTTTCCTTTGAATCCTCAAGGGATTCTGCGACTTCTGTGCCTTTGTAGAGTCTTCACGCACACACAAAGGTGCTATCCATCCTGAGCTTTTCCCTTCACTCATACTTCTAAGTAAATAATTCCTTCTCCTTTCTCCTCTTGCTGGAGAATGTAATTCCCTCCTGGCTATCCTTCTGCTTAAGCAACCTCTTGCTGAGACTTTCAGGGTGTTCAACAACCCTGCAGAGATCCTTTAGTGGACTCTTCTCCTAATCCCATAAACTCAAAATAGAGTTCTCTTCCTTCTGCTTGTCTGCACACTATCTCAATGCCCTCCTGACAGAGTTATATAGAACTCACAACAGAGTTCTTCTGTGCACTCTTTGCACCTGCTCAATGCCCACCTGGCAGAGCTTCACAGAACTCCTCAGATATTTTGTATGCAATTGTGTTCTCCCTACATAGCCCTGCCTCCTGAGGTATTCAACAACCTCACAGGTCTTTGTTCTGAGTTGTTGATTTCATTTCTTTTGCTATAGCACGTCTTTGTTTGAACCCACAGTATTCAGAAGTGCTTCAGTGTGCTGGTATTCAGAGACCGCAGTACTCTGTCACGCCCTCCTGGCATGAAACCTCAAGGACCTTCACCTGAAATCAAACCAACTCCTGCAAATGCAAACCTACAGCATATATCTACATCATACATTCATATCATATGAAGAACACTCACAGACATTCATTTAACACATAGTCATGCAGGGAAAACTGCTATTTGTATTAAAAATGGCAAACGTCTATGTTTACAAGGTGTTCTTGAGCACAACCTGTAACAAGGTCACGACTCCTCTCTTTTTCTCTCTACTCATAGAATATCACTCCACTTCTCTTCTCTGTTAGCTATCACCAAAATGAGATACTGATCTCTTTTACCTGAGGGGGCTCTTTGAGCTCTTCCCTCCAAATCTACCTACCCTATTCAATTACATTGAATGGGCTATCTAGTCTACAAATCAGATCTAGATCTCATCCTTACAAACATTTAAAGGCCTACCTAATCTAATTCCTGCACAAAGGCACGACTCCATGGCTCAACAACCTACAACACTAATTACATTCAAATTCAAAACTGAAGATGAGGGCTGCGCCTCTCTTTAGCCTTGAATGCACGTGCTGACATGGCTGGTTGGCTGGCTGGATGATGTGGAGAGATGCTCCTGGATCAGATCTACATCCTTCGGGAAATTGGTTACCAGGAGATTGGCGAGGAGGAGGTGTAAAGACTCCTGAAACACGAAACTGCGAAGAGATCCATCGAGCCATCCCTTTTGGTAGGACAAGTGGTGAATATCTGAAAGCAGTCGGGGTTTCGAGACTTAGGCGTAGAAGAGTGGCGAAGAGCGAGGACTCTCAATCACCAAAATCGTGAGAGTCATTCTGGACTGTGGGATCTAGGGTGACAGGTGTTAAAGATCTAACCCATCAGAGATTGGGCTCTGGGAGAACGAGAGTGAAGACTCTCCCGGATTCATAAAAGGAGGAGTCTCGAAAGGATCTGGACCATCCATTTGTAGAGGATGCGTGGTGAAGATCTAAAGCCACTAGGGTTCTGTACATTGGGGAAATAGGAGTAAAGACCCCGCCAGAATCCCTAAAGGTAGAATGTCAAGATTTAATCCGGGCCGTTGATAAAGTTGATGATATGGACCATAGATTCGGATGGTACTGGGCTTTCGGGTTTCTAGGATTTGAAAGGGAAAGGCGGAAGCACTGCATCGTGATTCCCCAAATCACAAAATTCGAAGCACTCGGAGGAGTATCCCTATGCCACAGGGCAGGGTCACCTGGAGAAGGCCTAAGGGAAGGAGTCAAGAATCTTAGCCTGTTACGGGTTTCGGGGGTTGAAGGAACAAGGGTTCCTTGCAACAAGAATCCCGAAAGTCGAGTTTCGATAGTGCCATTTGGTGTTAGCACGTGGTCACCGAGGTGGTCACATGGAGTAGGAAAAATGGAGCCAAGGAGCTCGTTAACCCCATTTCGGGTTTCGACATTTCAAAGGACAGGGAGTCGGGGAGAGCTCACGCACAGAAATCCCAAAACGTGAAGGCCAGAAGTGCCTTTTGGTAAGGCATGTGGTCATATCCAACGATCACATGGAGGAGGATAAGGGAAGAGATGGCTTGCATTAGGCCCCCGTAGGAATTCAGGGATTTTGTCCCTCGAAGAAAAGATGAAAATTTTAGTTTGTCGTAGTGGGTGTGTGACAAAATGGTATCAGAGCATGGTTACAACACTTGGCCTTCTTGGGCTCATGGAAGAGTCGCTTAAATAACCCTATATGGGTACTTTCCAAGGACTGACACCCTATCTTACCTCTATCTTAAGAGGATTGATCTAAAAATATTATTAAGGAAAAAAATGAAACTTTCTACCGTGTGTGTACATTATGAATTTTTAAACCATGTATTGTTCATGGATTAATAAGTTGTTAAGCTAACTGTATGTGTTTTTGGAAACACTTGAACAGTCAGTGAATGACAGGAAGACACCAATACTAAATAATGATGACGTTCCATGAAGCGGGGGATCGGTCCCACAATAGAGACGAGGAATCTGATGAAAGGAGGGCGATGGAAACCCCTCCGGATCTAGTTGAAACTGTAAGAAGTCTTAGGGCCGAGCTAAAGACGTTCAAGGATGACAATGTGAGACTAATAAAGGAACAAGAAAAACAAACATAAATTAACACAATCTTTCTACAAAGCTTATCTGACATACATAGGCAACTAGAACACGAACCCACAACCAGTCATGAAGATCAACGACACAAGAAGAGAGGTCAGAGTCCACCTGAGACCCGAAATAATATCTCCATAAGTGACCCCACTGGGAGAAGTACGGTGAAGAAGGTCCAACCTGGAGGCCGAGGACACTCATCGGGAGAGTCCTCTGGAAAGGAAGCTGATAACTCCGAAGGGTCTTCTAGTAGTAGGGCTAGCTCGCATTCTCAGAAGAAAGGAAAGAAACAGAAGCGTTCCAAAACCAGTGGCCCTGAAGAGTTCAAGAAAACTAAACCACCCTCTTTCGACGGAGAGATAAAAAAGGGAGAAGAGATGGAAGCTTGGCTTCTTGGTTTAAAGAAGTATTTCAGAGTCCACAACTACTCCGAAAACTTGAAGGCTCGAATAGCCATCTTCAACCTGAATGGAAAAGCTTCCATATGGTGGGAAGGCCTGAGGAATGTGAAAGGAGTCCATGAGAGGGACTTTTCATGGAGATGGTTCGAGAAATACTTCAAAAAGCAGTATCTGTCAGAAAAATACATGGATGGGAAATCTAAGGAATTCTATGAACTTCGGCTGGGACAACTCACCATAGAGGAATTTGTTAATAAATTCCTTGAACTGCTGAGGTATGTACCCTACATAAAATATGAAAAAGAAAAAATGCAATGGTTCATTAGTGGGTTACCTTAGGCCTACTGGGACAGGATTGAGTTCGACGAACCAAGGACCCTAGAAGAGGCTATCTAGAAGGCGAGGTATTTTTATGAACAAATGGGGAGCAAGACAAGACCCCACGAGGACTGGAAGAAAAAGAATGGTCCGGGATTCCAGAAGAAAAGGTTTAACTCCTCAAGAGTTAAGAACTATGAAAAGGATTCTAGGGGAAGCCTTCCAGCTAGAAGTGTATACCAGCAAAATTTCCCTTCTAAAAGTGGAAATAAATCTTTTCATACAACCCCAACAAAGACCGATAACCTAAAGAAGGAACCCTTAAAATGTTGGGGTTGTGGAGAAAATCATAGATTAAGGGACTTCCCACACAGACAACAAAATAGTAAGGGGATATACAATATGAAAGAAGCTACCACCGTCAATGATGTGGCTAGGAGTATGCCATGAATCTATGCAGCCTTGGACAATAATCAAGCTGACCATCAAGCTTCAGTAGTGGAGCTAGAAGGTATGATCGCCAACCATCCAATTTCTATTTTAATTGACCCAGGTTCTAATTTGAGTTACGTATCCCCTCAAACCGTCGATAAGTGTAAACTGCAACCAACTAAACATGTTAAGCCATGGTTGGTACAACTAGCCATTGGGACCAAAAGAAGGGTGGCAGAAGCTATACCATCCTGCCAAATCTTCATGGGTGGATTACCCACTCAAGCGACCCTTAATATACTTCCATTGGGATCTTATGACTTGTTGATTGGTATGGACTGGTTGGTTTCTCATAAAACTAAAATGGACTGTTACCATATAACTTTAGAATGTGTAAATGAAGATGGGAGAAAGATGTCCCTCCAAGGGATTCAAAAGCCTGTATCAGTTAGACAAATATCGACCCTTCAAATGAAGAAGTATTACATAAAAGGGTGTTCCTTATATGCAATACAGGTGTTGGACTCCGTTGACAATGAAAAAACAAACCTAGAGGAACACCCCATATTAAGAGAATACAAGGACGTATTCCCAGAAGAAGTACTCGGTCTACCTCTGAGAAGGGATATTGACTTCTCAATAGAACTTACACTGGGAGCGGTACCAGCATCCAGAACACCATATAGAATGAGCACGCCTGAGCTCATTGAGCTCAAGCTATAACTAAAGGAGATGATGGATAAAGGCTACATGCGACCTAGTGTGTCTCCATGGAGAGCGCCCGTCCTATTTGTGAAAAAGAAAGATGGCACCCTCCGACTATGCATATATTACAGGCAACTCAATAAGGCAACCATAAAGAACAAATACCCCTCACCAAGAATCTATGACTTGTTCGACCAATTGGGAGGTGCATCCATTTTCTCAAAGATCGACCTAAGATCAGGCTACCATCAAGTCTGGATTAAGTACGAAGATATCCACAAAACAACATTCAGAACGAGGTATGGTCACTACGAATTTGTGGTGGTTCCATTTGGGTTAACCAATGCCCCCACCACTTTTATGTGCTTTATGAATAATGTACTTAGCAAATTTTTAGATAAATTTGTATTGGTTTTCATTGATGATATCCTAATCTACTCCAAGAATAGGGAGGAGCACGAAGAACATCTTAGACTCGTACTTCAAGTACTAAGGGAGCATCATCTCTACGCTAAGTTTAGCAAGTGCGATTTCTTTCAGAAGTGAGTCCACTACTTAGGCCATGTCATATCTAAGGAAGGGGTGGCAGTAGATCCTGACAAGATCAGATCCATTATGGAATGGCCTACCCCGAAAGAAGTGTCTGATATTAGGTCCTTTATGGGCTTAGCAGGATACTATAGAAGATTCATAAAAGGGTTTTCCAAGATTGGCTGCCCAATCACTGCCCTTTAGAGGAAGAGGGATAAATTCATTTGGACATCAAAATGAGAAGAAAGATTTCGAGAAATAAAATACCTCCTGACCCATTCACCTGTGCTAAATATTGCAGACCCGGATGGTGATTTCCTGGTGTGTACAAATGCCTACAAGGAAGGACTCGGAGGAGTCCTTATGCAAGAAGGATGTGTAATATGCTATGCGTCCCGGAAATTAAATGGGCATGGGATCAATTATGTGACCCATGACCTAGAGCTGGCCACCATAGTGCACACCTTGAAAATGTGGAGACACTACCTCCTGGGTAGAAGATTTGTGCTTATGACAGATCATTGTGGATTGAGACACCTGTTTGATCAACCAAAACTCAATGCCAAGCAAGTGAGGTGGATGGCTCTCCTAAGTGAATTTGATTTTGAAATCAAACACATAAAAGGAAAGGAAAATAGGGTGGTCGATGCCCTTAGCAGAAGTATAAAAATGATTCATCTAGTAGCAGTAAGCACCTGCAAAATGGATGTCAGGGAGAGAATCAGAAATGCACAAGAGACATATGCATTCTTTAAGACCGTGAATTCGTACCTAAGCCAAGAACCTACAGGGATGAAGTATGAAGGCTACCAAATGCTCAAGGAAGGGCTGCTGACCTATAGAAACCGATTATATATTCCAAACTGCGATGACTTGAAGAGGTTCATAATGGATGAACTACATAAGAGACCATATACTGGTCACCCGGGGTATTAAAAGCTGATCACGACCACTAGGAAACAATTCTATTGGCTTGGGTTAAAGAAGGACATAGCTAACTACTTATCTAAGTGCCTGGAATGCCACCAAGTTAAGGCAAAGCACCGACATCCAGCCGGATTGTTACAACCCCTACCGATTCCAGAATGGAAATGGGAAACCATCTCCATGGATTTCATCACCGGATTACCAAAGTCGACCAAGCAAAACGATGCCATTATGGTCATGGTGGACAAACCGAGTAAGTCTTACCATTTCATCCTTGTTAAGACAACTTGCAAGGCAATAGATATTGCCAACATCTTCATGAAGGAGATATTCAGACTGCATGGCATGTCCAAGGAAATTGTATCTGACATAGATACCAAATTCACTTCCAACTTTTGGAAATCCCTAATGGCCGGTTTTGAGACTAAATTATTGTTCATCACAACCTATCACCCTCAAACTGATGGAAAAACAGAAAGAGTAAACCAAATAGTAGAGCACATGCTAAGAATGCACGCAATGCATTAGCCTAAGAAGTGGGAAGACTACCTACCGTTGGTAGAGTTTGCCTACAACAACGGTTATCAGGAATCCTTGAAGATGAGCCCCTTTGAAGCCCTCTATGGTAGACAGTGAAAGATCCCAATTAGCCGGAGTAATCCAGTGGACAAAATTACAATCGGACCCGACATGCTAAAAGAAATGGACTAGCTAGTAGTGCAGATAAGGAAAAATCTGAAAATTGCTCAGGACCAACAGAAAAGTTACGCCGACAGAAAGAGAACCCCCAGAGAATTCAAAGTCGGAGACCATGTTTATCTTAGAGTTAGACCCCAGAATAGTTCCTTGAGTATGGGAGCATGTGCCAAGTTGGCACCTCGGTATTGTGGACCCTTTGAAGTCCTAGATAGACTGGGACTTGTAGCCTATAGGCTAGCGCTTCCTCCCACTATAAAGGCACATAATGTTTTTCACGTTTCATTATTGAAGAAATATGTACATCATGCTAATCATATAATTGATTGGTCTTTGATCCAGGTGGAACCGAAGGGAGAATTCCTGCCATAACCCCAATTCATACTAGACAGGAGGGAAACAACACTCAGGAACCGAACCATTGCACAAGTCAAGGTGCAATGGAAACACTTTGGCCCAGATGAGGCTACCTGGGAAATGGAAGATGCCATGAGGCAGGAATTTTCGATTTTGTTTGCTCCTGTACATACATATCATATTGGTAGGTAGAACATCGAGGACGATGATTTCGTTAAGGAGGAGGGAATTGTAACACCCTATTTCCCCCAGTCTGTAAATGTAACTTTATTTGCCAGGAACTATGGCAAACTCAAATTGTGAATGTTTAATTTAGTGGACTTTTGTATAAAGGTCTATAAATGTAAATCCTGTTATTTTGTTGGTTAATGGAAACGTGTTACACAACCGATGAGAGATATGACATGCTAAGAAAGAGAGGACACAATTGCTAATGAAAAATGTGGTGGAGGGAACTCGAAACGGTTGCGATAACCTCCACTGAACCAGTATCATACTGGAGTTAATGTTGCTCAAGATCAGAACAACCCTTTGCACAGAATTGAATTCCCGTCAGGCTGGTAGGTGGGGAGGTCCCCCTCAAGAGTAATGAGGGATGGGGTAGACTGCCCATCGCATGGCTTTTGGACCTGACCATGGACGGGGGAATTCGAGCCACAAGCAACCTTGCCGAGGAAGGCAAGAAGGGAAGCGTGGTGGACAGGGAGGCAATGGGCAGAGAATGCAGAGATGAGAGCAGAAACTCTTAGGTCCGAGGAAGGATTGAGAGGAAAAAGTGAATTCTGATCATAGGGAATAGAGATTGAGTGAGGAGAAGGAGAGTAACCTTCATCCTCGTCTATTCCTGTATGGGGAGAAGGAGAGTAACCTTCATCCCTAACTTCCATTGAGTTGGAAGTAAGATATTGAATCTCAAAGCATCGTGGCCTAAGCTCGGGGGTGGCCAGTGATAAATCCATTGGGAGTGGCTGAGCCTATGGTTGGGTGGAAACGAGCACCCCTCTCAGCAGTCGCGTCACGTCTGGTATTTCTGATAAGTGTTTATGTCTTGTATTTTGAATTGAATATCATGAATGCATGCTCATGTTTATACGCTCATAAATGGTTTTTGTATAGAAGTGTTTTCCTTGTGTTTGATTGGAAATGATGGATGCATGCTTATACTTATATGACCATAATCAGTTTATGTATAAAATGAATAAGTTCAGAATATGAATCCGTTCCCGGGAGTGTTCAGGACCCGGGCCCACAACATCACCGAGTGAGTTCAGGACCGTCATATCTGAGAGGGACGCGTGGCGCCCACTTAATCCATCTCGACGTTTTGCTCATCGCGACTGTGATAAGCAAGGATTAGCTCCTTCCCATCCGAAAACACTGAAATTGCCTTGGGAATAAACATAGGGTCACGGCCCGTGGTCACTTGGGGAAGAAAGGATCTGCGCAAAGGGGGATCAGGGCATCGAGTCTAGTCGTCGAAAGGACCATCGTGATCTCCATGTGCCATCTGATTCGACCTCGATCCTAGTTTTCGCTTGGAGTAAATGAAGGTGAGAAGGGGTGGTTGAAACCCCTTCTCAGGCATTAAGTGTAAGGTATGGAGAATCTGGCAAGCGGTTTGCTCGAGAGGGTCCTGTGTACCAATTTTTCCAAGGAAGCCACGCCGAGTCCTCGACTAGCCAGAGGAGGTCTGCACATGCTAACTCAGCTCTTAATGACTCAGCTACTCCCTTTACAGGAGCCATGCGTAGTTAAGGTGGCGTCTGATGAAGAATATCGGTCTGAATTCAGCTGAAGGGACACCAAGCCTTGGATGACTGAGCACGCCGCTGTTAGGTTAATTTTTCTGAGTATATAGACTCAGTATTTGTATTTTGTAAAGGGTCGATGGTTGAGCTAAGCTCTCATTCTGTAATTTTTTATGAAGCGTTGGTCGCTCTGGTTAATGTATAAGGCATTTGAGACTTCTTACTTTATGGATGTCAGCCTCTTTTCCATCTCTTTGTTTACTGTGTTAGAACATCTCGGAATTGGAGGATCCAGTCGAGTTGCATTTTTGTAGGATGATGTAGGTTGGATCACTACAACAGTCGCAGTGTTTCTAATCAATTCTTTTGTTTTCTCAGCGCTGAAATGACTCAGAATTGGAGGATCTAGTCGAGTCACCCTTCAGCTCCTTGAAATTCCGGATCAAGAGGACCTTGGCTTCTGGGTTTTTATCCCTCAAGCTTCCGAAGGCCTATTTCCCAAGGCAGTCTTGCTCACCCTTATTACAAGTCTTCCTTCTGCCACCCTTTAATCATCTTACTGACGGAAGTTGGATCAAGACCTCCCTTGATTTCTACGTACCAGACCTTGGTTCCTGTGTCAATGCTGCATTTCCTGGATCTCTTTCCATATGACCACCCCCATTTATTAAATTGTGACATAAAAACTGATGGGCGTTGGGCTCTACTCTTGCAAGCAATCCAGGAGTGACTTCTGACGCTAACAATTCTGGCGCCGTTGCCGGGGACGAAGTTGAAGATTTTCCCTGGGCAGAATGACATTGAGCCTCTAATTCTGAAGGTGCATCAGACATCAGAGCCCTTCAAGATTTCTACTGTGCACCTGGTGACTCCACTGTGGTGACTCCAAGGTTTCCACATCACTGTTTCAGTTGTGGCTACTGTTAGCACACCTGAAAGCTGAACCTAACGAGATTTCTCGAGAAGGTTTCAACAGTTGCTTTCTCAGCCTGAGAAGCTTCCTGGGGTAATAACAACGTTAGGATCTGGCCTTTGATGGTGAACAAGGACCAGACACATTCAAAGCTGTGCATCTTTCACTTGGTGACTCCATGATTCAAGGATCGATTGGTGACTCCACTGGTTCGATATGGAGAAAATCCTTGCTCGCAGGTTTGCTCCTTTTAATTTTTTTGCTATTCCTGGTTTTCCTAATGTTGTCCCCTCTCCGAATGAATGGGGTGATTATTTTCCCATATTTGGAAAATGTGAAGAGGACAACCCTGCTCAGCACCTCAGTGAGTTTCATGAACTCATGCGTTAGTGGGAGATACATCATGAGGATGTATTACTGAAGATGTTCATGTTCTTGTTAGCAAGGGATGCATGTAAATGGTATCATTATTTACCCCATGCTAGCATTTCTTCACTCAATGGATTCCATGCAACTTTCACCGCCTATTGTCAGAAGTTGTATCCCCCTGAGTTAATTTGTCATAATTGTTGTGAGGGATACCACAACTCTATAAAAGAGAAATTTATTTCTAACGTAGGATGTGGGGATGATCTTGATGACCTGGATCAGAACTCAGTCCTTTCTCCTCCCCATTCTTCTGCATTAGAGGCAGGTTATGAAAGTGATGAAGATCCCAGGGAGGAAGGAGATGCCCTAAGTGAGTTGATGGAGCAGGTGATATCTCTCACTGCCCAACGTACAAAATTGGAATCTGATGGCAATGAAGAGGATTTTCCAGTCTTCGAGGTAGATGATCTAAGCAACTCTTTTGAAGAGATTATCGAAGATTTCTTAGATGTGTTATCATCTTCCCTTGATGAGCCTACTGTCTCATAATTAAACGAAGAAGCCATTGTGGAAGAGGATTGTTCTTTCTTCCTTCACAAGATTTCCCATGATGTATTTACATTTGGGATTGAAAGGAAGGATCGGGAGACCGTTCCCTTTTTACAAGATGGGGAAGTGCACAAAGAAGACAAGGAAGAACCAGAAGAGCAGCTGAGCGCACATTTCTTTTCCTATCCAGATCCAGTCAATGAGCAGCCATCGCCCGAGATCAGTGAGCCTACGACAGTTTTCCACTCACCTGTGCTTGTCAGAGATATTTAGCCACATGGGAACAGTTGTGTAGCAGAGGAGGCCGCCTGTCGCCAATTTTTTGAAATTCGCCACTCATTCTATGACCCTGTCAGAGAATACATGGAGTGGCATGTCCTTTATGCCTTGGAGCCACCCTATTTCATATCAACTTCAGCCTGTGAGGAGAAGTTGAAGAGTGTAGCCGTTCTGCTGTCACAGTTACATCATTTGTTGGTGATCATCGACAGAAGGAAGGAGCTTCTATCCAGGAAGATGCTTGAATGGCTATGGTGGAAGTATGCTTTCACCTAGCCCCATGCAAAATATTTTATTAGCATTAGGAATGTATATAAATAAGCTCCTTTGAGCATGTAGCTTTGTTTGCTTTGCTTTACTTTTCGGCCTATATTTTCAGAAGCGGGATGTTTTGAGCTTGACTCCATAGCCCAACAGCAAGGCACTGAAGTTGCAGAATGAGTTCTTAGAGCATCACAGGGACGACTCTATCCCCCATGGAGCCTAATGTTAGTAACATTTCTTGTCTTGGGCACAAGAGTATTCAAGTCTGCAAGTCGCAGGAGAAGCGCCCGAGTGCAGCACAGAAAAATCTCGTTTCAAGCTTCCAAGCGAGTAAGCGAGAGAAATTATATTGTCAACGGTCCAGATTCATCCATAGGAGCAGATCGATGGTTGGCGGAAAATCGCGGCTAGCGGAGTTGCGCCGAGATTAGCGAAATGGATAGCAGCCATCCATCCAAAGGACGCGTGGCGCGAGATCTAGTCACGTCGGCATTCCGACATTCGGGAGTTCAAAGGGTGAAAGTCCCATGTCATTCTACATATCGAAACCTCGAACCCCGAAGCTCCGAAAGCGCTCAAAGTCGGGCCCGTAGTTCGAAGTTAGAACAGCTCGAAATTGGAGGATCCAGTCGAGTTGTGCTGTTGTAGGATGATGTAGGTTGGATCACTGCAACAGTTGCAACGTTTCTAATCAGTTCTTGTGTTTTCTCAGCGCTGAAATGACTCAGAATTGGAGGATCCAGTCGAGTCACCCTTCAACTCCTTGAAATTCCGGGCCAAGAGGATCTTGGCTTCTGGGTTTTTCTCCCTCAAGCTTCCGAAGGCCTGTTTCCCAAGGGAGTCTTGCTCACCCTTCTTACAAGTCTTCCTTCTGCCAGCCTTTAATCATCTTACTGACGGAAGTTGGATCAAGACCTCCCTTTCTTTCTACGTACTAGACCCTGGTTCCTGTGTCAATGTTGCATTTCCTGGATCTCTTTCCATCCGACCACCCCCATTTATTAAATCGTGACATAAAAACTGATGGGCGTTGGGCTCTGCTCCTGCAAGCAATCCAGGAGTGACTTCTGATGCTAACACCATCAAACATCGGAAGGTATTTAATCTCAACACCAATCCACCTATGGGCACTTAGTACCATGCAATGTTGTGTGTATTTTTCATAGTCTCCATTCTACTAGCGTGTAATGACAACTTCCAAATTTGTTGCATAGGAGAAAATGATATGCTAACTTAGTTCTCCACTAATTTTTTGGTTTATGTACTCCTTTCGCTGTGCAGTAGTAAGAATGTATCATTGATCCAAGGCACCCTCATCCAACACCTCTTCGAATTCCTCCACAAAAATTTCACCCTATGTTGGATCCAATTGTTGAACAACCCTATAAATGTTTTTCTTGAATAATATTCATTGCTATTAGAGATTTAGGATGGCATCATTCTCAAATGCCCAGTTGATCCCTAACAATGCAAGATAGGAATCCTTCATCTAGAATCTCGATGTTGTCAACATTTTCATAGGTCTTAACACCATCAAGATTGACCTCCATTTATTCCAATTTGTCAATTGGAAAAAATTGTGATTGATTCACCAACCATAGCTAATCAACAAGTACACACAATTTAGTCTCCCATATATTCTTAGAATTTCTTGGGTAAGATGTTGACATTTGAGTCAAGATCAAGCATAACACCACCCCCCCAAACTCATATCCAATGATCTATGCATTCAATATGAATTCTTTCCCCAACCTTTTCTTTTGAACATAGTGTAGGAATTATCACTTGTCTCTGCAAGTGATCCCTCGAACAATGAAAGTATCTCCTTTAGATTGACCATAGCTTGGTCATTTTCCAATATTGACAAGAATATTTGTAGCCATCCCTAGACTTCATATTCTATTGATTGTATCAATATGCTTAGACATCTACTTGGTGGTCAATTAGACAACATGCCTTCCACCTTTGCGACATTGACATATTGCATGCAGAAAACCTCCGACATCATCTCCACCACATCACATAGATATCCTTTTTGCATGACCACATCAAATACTTGTTCCTTTTGTGGATCCCTACATATAAGACTCTAATATGTGAACCCCACATCTTCCCCAGTCTTGATGCCACCTGAGGTGACAATGTTAATGCCTATATATGTGCAAACCACCAAATCACCACCAAGGATCCTAGGTTCAAAATTTTCCACGTTTTCTATGCACTACCTTCTATCTTGTGCCTCCCATTTTTCGATCAACTTCAAACAATCCATAGTGTTAACCCTGATCTTTTAACAATGGCCACAACGATGCTAACACCATGAACAATTCCACACAATGTTCCCCACTTCATTATAGTTGCAACACCATGGCAAAGGATTATTCACATCATTTTAAAAAGCTCAATTATTTTGATGCCTCTACCTCCAGTGTAAGTTTCAAACGTTTACAGTATAGCAATGCACACAAAGACTCTTTATAAAAAAAAAGGAAAACAATATCATTCATACATATTACTTAGAAATTTACCTTGGAAACCCTTAACTGAGAAAACCAACAAATGTTTAGAGACACACCTCTAACTCTCATTGTATTAACTTCACCATTTACAATACAATATGTATGATTCTACAACATCCAAAACCCTAATCTGTCAACTTGAATTAGTTTCCTTAACCGGAATTATAATACAATAGACCAAAAAATCATTGGCCAAAAACAACCTAAAAAAAAATTGGGGCATCGGCCCCCCTTTGATCTCCCCAACGCAATGTACAACGTGTGGGACTAATCATGCCAAAAATATAACATATACCCAACACTATCGATTATATAACAAAAAAATCATCAAATCACTTTGCTAATGTGAACAATGTGTGCTAATCCTTTGCATGGTGAGCGTTCACCCTACAAAAGTTGCAATACACAACCTCCATAGATGTACTTCTTTAGTAGTGGGAAATGGAGGGGATCATTACCAGGATTCCTGCATATTTTGTAGATCTTGACATCCACCTTTCCCACATGTAGGTTCACTACAACAATAGCATATGTTTGTGTCGTAGGGAAATCATCTCTTAAATGACATTTTATTTTGAAAAGGGTGCACCACACTGCCACCCTTGAATTCTACTTGTCTTCACCAATGCTTGAATCTTCTTTAATAAATCCATTAGCTGATACTGGAACCATGCCAATCCAAGAGCCATCCCTGAGATAGATGCCTAAACAAGTCCACTGATGGATTATAGTTGCATTGCAAACTCCAACGCCTATCCTTCTGCCATCAACCATTGTTGCACCAATGAAATTCGCAGATGGGATAATAGGCCACCAATTAACGATTTTTTGTGCTACATTTCTTGAGTTGTATAACTCCTCAAATCATTGAACCACCGGTCGTACTCTGGTGTTCAAAATTTGTCTTATGAAACTCTTTAAAAAATTATCTCACAACTGAACCAAAGTCACCCCATGTTAAGTAGGTGGGCTATGTTTGTACTTCATATACCATTGTAGCTCTCTTCCCTATAGAATGGTTTGGAATTCCACCAATCATATCACATCTATTGTCCTTTGCACATTCTCGATCAGATTTCAAAGGAAACAATGTTGTTTTGCATCCTAATTTACTCTGTCATGAAACACTTCATTTTTCTATGTTTTCATTCTTAGTTAGTGACTCTAAACTAGCACAAATCCCAATGGTCTAAGCTATTGTACTACATAAGTAGCTCCTACAACTACACTTATAGAACTAGATAATGCTAAAGACAAACCTTGATTGCCTCTAGCAGTCACACCTACACTATTCAAGGCCACTATAGCAAGTGTACTCTTGTTGCTAATTACAAACATTCATATGCTCTATGCAACAATGGTCACCAAATTCTAACAAATATCAAAAGGAAAAAGGGGGAAGGATGTAGGATGGACTAGCTTCACTATGATTTTGTCTTGCTTCCTCGATGGCATATCTCTCTAGGTTATAATCCTAGAATAATCCATAGTCAAACACATCTTCAAATGGATCTTCCTAGTTCTAGTCCCCCATAGATTCCACAACAACTTCTGACTCAACAAGCTATAGCCATGTCTTTGTACCTGTAGTTCGACAACATGTGTCTCTTGCATTATCACTCATCGACCATCTCAACTCTTCAAAGGTTCCTCCCAACTCTACAAACTTGTCAATTGTCCACATCAACACGTCTTGTTGATCTCTTTCAAGGCTAGCCAAAGCTCCTTTCTTTCTCTCATCATATGCATTGTTCCATATTCTAAATGCATCTTAGGATTGTATATTCTCGTCACAAACTCCTACATGGTGTGGATATTTTCCATTTCTTCTTGCCACTAGCTTACTATGGGCTCTACACACTTTTAGTGTTGCTTATATTGTTCTCTTTCAAGCTCCACTTCCTTGACCATCATTGATCTTCCAGCCCCCACGTAGGGCTTATGTTTTCATCTCAACAAGGCTTGGAAGCATACCTCATTCCACCATGAACATATTTATCTAGATAGGTATCTCCTCAATCAACCTTCTATGTAGTACTTTCTTTAAGGATTCCAATGCCTTTGTTAATTACTAATGACTATCCACTACAAATACGAAAGAATAACCTTCCATATCACCTTTAAACCAAAAATCAATAGCTTGGGTTAACTTATGGTCATTACTGCTTGATCTTTATTAAGTTCTTAGTGGTCCAGTCAATTCTCAACCATGGAAGCCAACATAGATGCTTATTTGCAAGTCTTTCCATCCATTCATGCAAGTTCACCAAGAATTCATCCTAGAAAATCTCATACAAAACACACAAACAAGTATTTATACTTGAATCTTGCAACATCATCCCCCAGGTATACACTTTCTTGGTACACAAATTCATGAATTATCACTTCTATCCAATTTTGAATCTCAACATTCACCAACCTCCACTATATCTCCTTTACTATGCATTTGTTAGGGTCACAAAAACAAAACCATGTTGTTGGCTCTATGGTAGATTGGAGGTCTGCAAAAGCTGTCCAACATAGGCTCGATATAGTCTAGTGTGTCAACGTTTTCAGCCTTCGAGAATAAAGAGGTCTCACCCAAGGCATGTTTGAAAGTTGTTGTGTTAGTAATGCGCAAAGTATTGGAGATTTAATGGGGTTGTTGAATTCATTAATCCTTAAATGCATTCATTTAAAATAACAAAACTAAAAGTATGCATAGTAAATACAACAATAGAAACTTCATCGAAATATGCCACAAACACATAAACATGAGCTAAACAATCTTCAATTGTATTAGTAAAACTAACATTATATCTCACAACATCGATAGATTATACATACGACATGCACAAAGCATAAGAGCACAAGTCTCTCATAACATAACTCAACATTGACAAAAACAACTAACTCTCCAACCAACCTCTAATTTACATAACAATTCCCATCGATATAGGCAAAGGAAGTGGTTATAGAAGATTCCCAAATATACTAGAGAATCTACCAATTGTGACACACTAGTACAAAAGGTTGGTGCCTTTAGGAAAATGAGTTGACGCTTGAAGAGACTTAAGCATAAACTTTTTCAACAAAATATTATTATTGGAGTTTATATTTTGGTTAACTCATTTTGAATTTAAAGAACAAAATCAATATGGTCAAACTCAAGATTAATGTTCATGATTTTCATAATGAAACTAGTCATTGGACAAACCCACAAACACCTTGGAATGAGCTAATTTGTAAACTTTGTGATATAAAGAAGCTTAAGGATGAGCACCATTTCTTTTTACCTTACCTTACTCTTAATAAAATAAATAATTAATTTCCTAGTTTCACAAGTTAACTACTAAAACTTCTTGACTTATTAAACCTATAAAGATTTTAGTGCATATTTATGCATATAAATAAGTTCATAAAAAGTATATATAGTAGTTAGTTTTATTTATAATATAGGAAGATAAATTTGTAATTAAAAAACATTAATATTATTTTTTTCCTCAAAATATATTTAGTGAGATTCACCATTTATGCATATAAATAAGTTCATAAAGAGTATATAAAGTAGTTAAGTTTTATTTACAATATAGGAAGATAAATTTGTAATTAAAAATTATTAATATTATTTTTTTCCTCGTGAGATTCATCACTAGACTTACTTGTAATTTATAGTAAACCACTTAACTTATTAAACTTGAAAAATATTAATATTATATTAGAGTTTCCATGAAATATTCTTCAAACTTGTATTCCCAAAAAAGTAAATTAAGAAAGTTTGATTTTCATATTATCAATCTCCTTATTAGTAGTAGGAGGGACTATAGCGATGAGTTCATGGTGGACCATGTATTATTTTTGTTTAACTTTTAAAAATTTCTATATTTTCCAAAGTTTTACATAACCGTTTTAAGTTTCTTAGTTAAATAATAAAATTAATATTCTTTATCTGTATTCTTATTGGATATAAACTTGAAGGTCTTATTGCAAATGTGACAAATATTTGAAGGTCTTATTGCAAATGTGACGACGGGTCTGTCGATGATTTGACATGAAATTAAATATTTTTGAAGATCTTATTGCAAGTGTGACAGTGGGTTTGTCGATGATTTGACATGAAATTAATATTTTGTCAGGGACGTATGATACTTCAAGGCGACGGATAGTGAAATATGCTTTAGAGTGGATTACATTAAAGTCTAAGTTGGTGTAACTACTTCCCTTCTTATTTGGTGCCCGTAAGATTGAATACTTTGTAAAAGGTGACTCGGTATTCAACGTAGCTTGATTTCGCAGGGAAGTTGAAACCGGATCGTTCCAACTTCATAGCATAAAATTGTTCATAACATAAAATTGTTCATATCAAGGTCATGTTACACTTTAGCCAATGAGATAGTAAATAAATCATTTTATTTAATAATTAAATAAAAAATATTACCTTTTAATTTTAATATATAATTTATATAATATATAAAGTAAAATAAAATTCCCCGGATGGGGTGACACACGACAATGCCTCCCCACCTGGCTCTACATTGAGCCATAGTATAAATGCTGATGGCCACCACCCATCCTCTCTGCATTTACGATGGTAGCTTGCCATTACAACCGCTATACGGAGGAGGGACTCCTCCCTCGTGCGAAAGCTCTCGCTCATACCGCACTCAGCGTGACAGGGTTTATGGATACCCAGGCGAATCCGTCATTTGGCAATTCGAAACTTCGAGCGCCTGGACAGAGCTGGTTCGCTCTCATTTTGGACCTCCCCTTCAGTTGGGAGCTCTGGTGCAGCTCTGGTTCCTTATCGTCTTGGCTCACTTTCGTTTCGTTGCATTCTCTCTGCATTGTTATACACCACTCAGCAACAATGACCAGGAAGCGAGGTAGGCCTCGTCGTGGCTCGACCTGGTACACCCACAAAGAGCAAAGGCAAAGGAGGAAGAACCTGGAGCGCGCTCTGTCGATGGTGACCTCCATTCTCCGGAAGAGGGCTCACGCTGACCAATTGGCTCTGCATGCCATTATTGTTGAGACTGGGATAGAGCGTAGCAGTCATACCATGGCAATTGAGCTTGGAAGCAGCCTGGAGGGTGGCGTCGTGGACGAGTTTCCAACCAGCTATGTTGAAGAAACACCGTTCATGGAGGAATTTGTGACCACCTCAGAACCCCAAGCCATGGCGTTAGACTTACAATATGGTAGCGGTCATAAAGACGAGACGACAAAAGATTTCCTTATGTGCATCATTGAGGAGATACTGTGGATGGGTGACTACAGCCCCACCATCCATGCTGAGTAGGTAATGATCGAGGACAAGGCTTGAGACAAGGCTTGCGCCGAAGGGAATGTGGATGAAACCAGACCATGGATGAAGGAGGAAGCGGCCGGTGCAGAACTGACTGAGATTGAGGCCAGAGCTGGGATGAACGTGGAAGTGGGGAACAAAATCTTCAACGACGCAGGTAATCATGACTTGCATGGTCCTTTCTTCCGTGCAGAGCATCTGGCTCTGGTGTTCGAACTCTGAGGCCACATGGCAGACCAAGAGCACATAGCCCTTCTCATGGGACAACATCTGGACTTGCTCCTTGACGCGTACTCCAACGCTCCAGCAAAGAGGAAATGTCCATTCTGTGCACAACCATTCGCCATCCCAACCAGGTCCACGTGGAAGACAGGCAAGGGCGACAGGTCACCGGGTATCTAGGTTCTCCTTTGCTAGTTTGTTTTATGTTTAATCATGCTGTTGCTACATGTAAACTTGACCTATGGCCATCTGTCCTGGTTTCCTTCGGGTAGGACAGAGGACAAAACAATTTTCCAAACTATGCTGGTTTCCGGTAAAACAACAACATTTTTGGTGGCTCAGAACTATATCTTTGTGTATTTTGTCAATGTTTCTCTGATAACTTAATATAGCAGGTTCTACCTTTTTTACTAAAAAAAAAGAAAAAGTAAAATAAAATTGATTCTAAATAATTAGAATATGTTTACCAAATTAATTCATATAAAGTTAAATGAAATGGATTGTGCCCAAATTACCTTAGGAACAATTACACTATATCTACTAATAAAATTACCTCTAAATGGATTACAATATTTTTGCTATATAACATATTTTCCATATAATAATGGATTACATTTTTATTATCTTTAAATGGATTACAATATTTCTGCTATATAACATATTTTCCATATATAATGGATTACATGTCAAGCAGTACAAATTACTACAACTTGTTGCTTGTTATTTCACATTTCTACATCCAAAGAGGCCGACATGCAACCTACCATTAATATGAAGGATTTGAAATGTGACATATAATTCCCATTTTGCAGAATTTGACATGCAACTTACAATTATTCGTTGAGATTCATACATGGAACATTTACATCAAAACCAATAACTCACAACACGTTTATCAAAATAATAAATTTCAAAATTCATAATTATATTAAACATGCATTATCATGATTTAATTGTATATGATTTAAATAACATTTTCTTATTTTCTTATTGACAATTAAAGCTCTTTAACCCTTTTCAAGAACTTGTCAACAAATAACAAATATTATGTTAGGATAAACTTTCATCTTTGTTGATTTAGGATAAAAATTCATATCCAAATTTAACATTTATATAAACTACTAATATAAATAAAAATGAGAAAAGATTGCTTGATATCATATGTCTACATTAGCAATGTAATTTATAGCTTCCTAAATTATTTCTTGGAGAATAGAGATATTTATAGCTTCCTAAATAGTAATGTAATTTATAGCTTTTATAGCTTCCTAAATTATTTCTTGGAGAATAGAGATATTTATAGCTTCCTAAATTATTTCTTAAGAATAGAGATCTCTTCAAAGGATTAGTAGCTATAAAGAATAATATTTATTATATTTACATATGCTATAATATATAGTATTGAATTAAAAGATTAAATTTTTTAATTAAATTAATTAGATTGACTATTATTACAGTGGAGAACAATTATTTAACAAATTTAAACCAACAAAATACATATACATATAGATCATTACTATTTGGTTGATAGACTAAAAAAAAAAATAGCATAGTAATTACTTATCACTAACTACATTTTTAATAGCATAGTAATTAATATTATGAAATAGCATAGCAACTTGTATTGCACGTCATTACAAAACAATTACACCACCTTCATTTCATAAATACATGGCAAAATTCAACAATAAAGAGATGCTAAAACAAAAAGTAAGTTGACATTGCATATTTACATACTTCTAATAAAAAGATTGAAACCAAAACAAAATTGGTTGAAGAAAAAATTGACACTTATACAATTATTTAACACATATATATTACCCCAATACCATTGAGAACAAAAAAATTTGAGCACAAAATTCAAGCCCCTGTAATCATATCAAATACAAAACTATCTCACAACTTCAAAGTTTAAACCTTACTATTAGTCCATAATGCATTTACATAAGCATAATTGCATGATGAATTATCATTCAGATTAAACAAACTAAAGACTGGACTTGGAAAAGACTGGACTTGGCAGGGACTAAGCTCCCATGCAGCCTTTGTTATATACAACAAAAGATTAATTACATTAATCATCTTCATCTTCATCTCTAAAAAGTTGAGAAACCTTGATTTTGACATTATCATTCTCCCAATTTATTCCTTCCCACCAGCCTACCTCTCCAACAATTTTCTTCAAGTTAGATAACTTGTCCATTTCCATTGGCAGTCTCCTTAACAATGGACAACCCGTAATATTTATATATTCAAGTTCTGGCATTATTTCTTTATTCCATACACTAGATGCTCTTGCAATACTCTCTGACTTCTTTAAACCTTCCAGAGTCAATTTCTTTAACATTGGAACACTGCCAATTTGAACCTGCAACTCATGGCACTGCTTAATCTCTATTTCCTTTAAATTGGGCAGCTCCTCCACTTTGAATGTCTTCAACACGCGGCAATATGATATGTACAAGGATTGGAGTTGCAACATTGTTTTTGCATTCCACACTATACTCTCTAAGCTCTATAGGGACTCTAGTTCTAATCTCTCCAACATAGGAAAGCCGCCACGTGCAGCCTGGTTCCCAATATCCAAGGCTGGAAGCTCCTTTAGTTTCATGCACCTTTTTAAGTGCAAGTTCTTCAAATTTTGAAACTGACAAATACAACTCGGTAGACTTACTCCTCGATAATCCAATAAGTGAAGACTCTACAACTTCTTCATCCTCTGCATGTTCTGGGGAAGAATATCTAGCGCTGCATCATCAGAACCATAATGTTAATTTTCTCATCTCTGACCAGGTACTCATTGAACCTTTAATTTCTGGCTTTACTGTGACATCCAACTCGATCAGATATGAGATATTTGTGAGATCCTCCACACTCATTGGAGTTGCCGATAAAAGCAATACCAGTTTGTTCAAAGAAGTGAGTTGAGAGATTTGATGTGGAATCACCATGACGTCTTTGTCAAAACCCCGATATTTGAGATGCTTTAGATTTTTAAGCTCTCCTATGTAACATCCCGCTCTGGCGCACTGACAAAACTTATTCTTTGAGGACACTTGCTCGCAAGTGATCTGGATTTTTATGATGATGAACCACTTAACCTTGATGATGATGCATCAT
>JZKD02S1727617.1:855225-867563 GCA_000966675.3 Picea glauca
AGCTGTCCAAGTTGCCCCACTGCTGTTGGCAATGCTTGTATTGAGGTATTCGACAGGTCGAGAACCTTGAGAGACATGACGTTTCCCAAAAACTCTCTGGAATTTCCTTCAACTGTCTATTTTCGGCCACCACCAAACTGACCAGCGTTGGACACTTGAAATCTGGTGGCAGATCACTAATTTCATTGCCAAGAACGGAGATCCTTTTGCAATCCCTGGTCTCTTCTTCACTTGGAAAATGTTGCAAATGTTGACCTGATAAAAATAACCAGTTCTCCTCTCCTTGGCCTACATAAATTGCCATATCACGAAGTATATCGTGAACTTTTATATACTCATTTTCTGCACCAACATACTCAATCAAGCACCTATCTACCAGTGCATCTATATATTCCCGCCCAACATCCATGAAGTTAGTTGTCCCCTTTTTGGGGACCAAACTTTCTGCTGCCCACATCTCCACCAGTGTCTCCACCTCAATCCTTGCATCCTCCGGAAAGGAAACACAATATAGAAAACACATTTTCAGCTCTGAATTGGGCAAATCAGTATAGCTCCATCTCACCCGCTGATAGAGCTCTGCATCAATGGTTGGGTGAGTGGATGGGAAGGAAGGATCTACATTTTTCATCAAAACTAATGCACGTCTCCAGTCTTCCGCAGTCTTTTTCTGAGCCAGGGCTGCAGCAACTGTATTTATTGCCAACGGCAACCCTTTACACTTCGAGGCAACTTCTCTAGCAATAGTCTCCAGATTGTTGTCTGGAACAACGCCATTTCTAAAAGCTCTTCTCCTGAAAAGCTCCCACCCTTCCTCTGTGGACAGGGGTTGTACCATCATGCAGTACTCATTTGCAGCCATTGTTTCAACCACATGTCTGTAACGACTCGAGATTAAGACTCTGCTATTATTAGCATGGCCAAAATTGACCCCAACCTGACTCAGATCAACAATTGGACTCCACAAGTCGTCCAATATAAGAAGAAAGCTCTTATTTTCAAGAGATGCATACAATTTCATCTTTCGCATATCAATATTAGAAGTTCGCTCCAAATCTAAATTCAAAGACTCACCAATGGTATCCTGGAGACTTTCAATCTTGTAGTTTTGACGAAATGACTTTCAAACGGTATACCAAATGACGAAATCGAATTTATTCTTGCAGTTATTGTAGGTGAGTTGGAGTAACGACGTCTTGCCGAACCCCGCCATCCCATACACACCGATCACACGAGCCAAGGAATGAGGTTCATTAAGCCATGTGAGCAGTTGCCTCTGAGCAGCTACAGTGCCAAACCCCACGAAGCCGGAGTCTGGTAGAGGTTGGAGACCTCACAATCTGTCCAGTATTGGCAGCTATTGAAAAAGCGGATTGAAGCTGTTGGAAGAGCTCACCAAATCCGGTCTTCCATTCTCTGATTTCTCCGGGGATCTTGGGGCTGCAGAAGAAGCAGCAACCGAGACACCGTTCTCGCTGTCTGTTGGCGCGATGGATAAGGGCTGTGGCTTCTTCGAGGGCATCCTTGATCGTTTCCAAAGATGTTTGGACTGGCTCTGGCAGCTGCCTTTGTTGAGCTTCGAAGAGGGTGTGAATATGGCGTAACCACCCGTTCATATGGGCGTATTCTGTGTTGAGAAGATGAAGATTCTTCCCCAACTCCCAAACATCCTTCAACTGTTGGACGACGACACCTATAATGGCGTTGGTGACGTTTGTCGCCACTCCGGTTGCCAGTCTAGTACCAAAAGCCGCGGCCATATTTGCAAATGGCAGAGAGAGAATAGAAATTATGTGAAGATTGAAACGAAAAGAAAGGGCCAAAAACAAACGAGGGAGCAAGGGCTTTGAGAGCTGCAATGGGTAGGATGAGGGCGATGCACAATTCCAGGATTGATTGAACATCTATAGAGTAAGCGTAGGATTGATTGAATATCTATAGAATAATTTGCATCGGTCAAAAAGAAGAAGCAAGCGTAGGCTGTTTCTCAAGGATAGCTAAAAAAATGAATAATTTGCATCGGTCAAAAAGAAGAAGCAAGTTGTGTGCCACTCCCTCTAAAAAGTTTATTCCTTCAAGCCGTACCCTCATAGTGATATAACTAGCACAGCCACAAATTCGTGGCTGGTGAACACCAAAAGGACGGCTTGCAAAAAGACGCTTGCAAAACTTGAAAGAGAAACGACCCAGAGGTGGATGGAAGGAGTCGAGTTGGCTGGAAGGAGGCAGTGTGTCCAGAACGTGACTGGTGAAGGCCAAAGGTTTAGGTTGGCCTAGAAAATGAAACCCTAATTACTCATAAGTGGCAATCAACTAGCCACCATAGTAAATTTTAAATATGATTAAATAAAAGTAAAAAAATAAACATGTAAACTGATGTCTTTATAATAGTGAGGAAGTTAGTGGTTGAAATCACAACCATTGATTTATTGGGACTACTAAGAATATTCCATCAATATTTAATCTTGTCCATACAAAACTGATTAAGCACTAAAAACCTATTAAATGTGCCCATGGTCAATAGGTGTACGCCTTTCGGCGTAATTATTGTATTTCCACTCGTAAGTTATTAGTATGGTGAAAAAGGAGGAACACTAATAAAACTAGCATACCCCGAAGTGGGGGAAAGGAAATGCCGAAAAAAAACATCACGGGCATTCAAATTTGGATTTAGCTTATTCAAATTTGGAGTAAAGAATTGTAAAAACCAAGTAACATATTTAGTGATATTTAGTGAGAGAACAAACAATGAAATGAGTGAAATAGCTATCATCTAAAGCTATTCGCTACTCGAGATTGAATCATAATTTGTTATGAAAATAAAATAAAACAAAAAACAACTTGTATTGTCATCATTAATTTCTAACAAGTCTTCCATTTTAGAAATGATTTCACAAACAATTAATAATAAAAGATGTCTTTGAGACATTTTACTGAATCAAGCAATCTATAAGCAATGCTAATCAGAGTAAAGTTAAACCCTAAAGCTATAAACCTTCACAATTGCTTACAGCCCTATACCAGAAAGACATGATATAACAACTTAAAAGCCATATCTTCCAGCACTAATAGAAGCATGAATCAATATTCATACAAGGAAAACATATAATAAGCATGTCAACAAATCAAGGTTGCTTAAGATAATAGGGTTGGCCTCTTTTCAAAGGGTTATGTCTTTATGGTTTAATCAATGTGAAAAAACCCTTATCAATTGTTAATGAATAAAGAAAAGCCCATAGATCCATGTTGAATGGAGAAAGGGGGCCTAGAAGGTGCGAAATGAGATCATAATGGTGAGGTTATTCAGTGACGAGCATGGCTCATTACTTCGAACTGGGCGTCGCTAAGCACAAAAAGATACATATATGTATATCAAACGGATACTACTATTGAAAAGAAAAAAAGTATTTTTATTGTGAGCCTAGTTTCGACATAATCTTAAGTCAATATTATTAGTAGATTTAGAATTGGCAATCTATTTTTTTTAATGATTCTTATTATAATTTTCATGAAAAAAATTCAAACAAAATAATTTAATTCCAATATTTTTATAAATCTCCTCATTTTCATTCACTTGGACATTTTCATTTACCATTAAATATGTTATATATGTGTGTGTGTGTGTGTGTGTGTGTGTGTGTGTTAACAACTAAGTTGGAGATCTCTATTAGCAGCCCCACCAACATTTTCGAGGTTGCTTCCCTATCATCACATAGCATATATAACAACCATAAAATGAAACACTCACTCCTGCAAATCTCTGGTGGTTGGTCAATAAATTTGTTTATATATTAAGACCTCATAACTAATTTTTGTTTGCAAAACAGAGAACAACAAAAACGACTGCATCGAAGTCAGAATAAGAAGGAAAAAATCAAAGACTATTTCAGTATAAGGAAGTTGGACTTGCTTCAAATCAATTTTTCTCACACCTATAAACTTAGACAAATTAAGAACTAAACCACAACCCAATCCAACCAATCACTTTTGAACAGGTCAGAAAACCTTGCAGAATCTGTAAATTTCAAAGTATTCAAACTCAAAGTTAAGAGCAAGTTAAGACCAGGTACGAGTAAGAAAACTTGGCAATCTAGCAAAGCTTTAACAAAGCTAAATTGAGATTTTAAGAATAAAGTATTCTCGACATCTTTAAATTTGTTTCGTTCCTAGGACTGGAAAAATAACTTTGGATAATTTATCCCATTAGATTAATCCAAATGGTGTTAAATGTCAAATACCAAATTTGTAGCAATGCTAAAAAATTGTGTTGTACAATTTGCCAAACAATTCAAGCAATGGAATTTTGTGATGCTAAAAATGTTGTATGTCCTATTGCTATTTCTCGTCTTCACGAGATTGAAACACCAGCGATAGACCAACTATACAAAAATAAAGAAATATTGCAATTATTACATGTCACAGCCATTTTCCAGTCTCCATGCGACAGAAAAATTTCCATCAAATGACATGGCCTGGCTGACAAAATTTATGTTTATATATCCTCAATCTGGATAGCATCCCAGGCATTATCCTAAAATTTTCGAGATACTAAATTTAACAAAAATGGCTAAATTGCAAGCCCACACCATGTGAGAAACACCCTGCACCAATTTTCCAAAATTGACTCGTTTCATTTGAGTGATGCATTAATTTAGTTCAATGGCATTTCAAGTTCTTATCCCCTTCCATTTCAAAGCTCAGAAGAGCTGCTTCTGAAAAGGTTGGCCTTTTGTTTTCGAATTGTAATATCAAGATGAAAAATCTGAATCCGTTTGGAGTGCAAATGTGGTTTGGACTGAGAAAAAACATGGGAACGTATTTCCCAGCTATGTTTGGGATATGGGCATTGGTTGTGACTTCCTTCTTCTCTATTTATTGCCTGGCCAGTTCCTACCATAGTTTCCACAATGTCACAGAATTTGATGATCCATCAGCCTACATGTCCACTTACAGTTGTTTTAATGAATAAAGAAGGAATGTAGCTCTGTTTTAGCAGATGCTTTAGTGTTGCATCCAGATCAGAACCGAAGATATAAGATTGATAAGGAACTCTCTTTTCTAAATGGGGATTGGAAGCAACACAAGGGCTCTGCTCCTCTTATTCCATTTACCACATTCCAATTATATTGGCACCGGAAACTATTCGCCTATCAATCTGGCCTCATTCCGGATTAAAGGTGTGGATCCGAACAAGGTCGTTGGAAAAATGGTGAATGTGAGTGGGATTTTACAGTTGGCCATATCCACAATACAAGACATCTCCTACATGGCTATGGGAGGCTAAGAATTTTATAATTATCCTGGCTTCACTTCTCTTACGATTCACCTCGAAGGAGTCTACTTAGAAGAATTGAAAACCTCACAAGAAGAACGGTTGTTGTGTATGCTGGGCAGTACACATTTACCCGCATGTGGGAAGAATGCTGCAGATCTTTGGGATCGGTTAAAAAATCAAAGTCACAGTCCCCTACTCTGTCAGAAGATGATAGAATTTTTTTGTAATTGGGCTATCCAAGCAAGCTTATTCTAACTACCAGGGAGATTCGAAGAACACTGACAAGCCTCAATCGGCACTCCAATTCAAGCTATTTTGATGAAATTTACATATCTTCCCAATTGGTTGTTGATTCGAGTTATGAATTTGACTCTGAGAACCTGGTGGCAAAGGCTTGTGCTCCTTACCAATATCCAAACAATTTCCAGTCAAAAGGTTTTAAAATATACCGAGGGAAGCAATTATGTTCAGCTATAAAGCAACAGATGCATCGTCAGGTTTTGGATGTGGTTCCCACTTGGCAATGTAATGGCATAGATGCCTATTGTAGAAAGTCGGGCCCATTCATTATGGATAATAAAGTTCAGGAAACTAATGGCAGTGTTGATAACACAAAGCTCTGTATACAGGATTTGATGTGTACAAACCTATCTAATTCAGGTATTCCAAAAGTTAGTGTGGTTTTTTGAGTTGTGCCTCCTTCACAGGATCAATATTTGGCAAGTGAAAGATCAGGTCTTATTGGCTTAACATTTCCCGCCGAGGGAAAATGGAACTCATCTTCTGGTCAGTTGTGTATGGTGGGATGCCTTGGATCCATCAAGAATCACAGTACTTGTAATTCTAGAATCTACATTTACTTGCCCCTTTCACTTTCAATAAAACAAAGAAGTGTAATTGTTGGCAGCATTTTCAGCATTGCGAACACTGCAAATTCCTTCTATCCTCTCTTATTTGAGCTTATACATCCTCGATATTTGCCCTGAGATGTGTTAAACAAAATATCATAAGAATACAACAAGACCAAATTGGCCCAAATGGAGAGAGATGAGACTGGAGGTTTTGGCAAATCATTCCTGAAGTATGCCCATAAATAACTGGGCAAGACAAGACGAAGTTTCTCTTTTCTAGGTGAGGATCTCTTCATGCATTCACGGGGCATGTTTGACCCATTGTCCAAAGGGAATTTTGTCAAGAGATTTAGAGGCTTGGATGTTATATCCATTGAGGAATTTGTGGGATTTGAATGGGAGCAGACCTCATACACTTCTGTCATACCTGAGGAGGTTCAAGAATCGCCTCATTCAAAAGGAGCAAAGGAGGAGAAGTCCTTGAAAGTTGTTGCACAGCTGAAACTGGAAGGAAATATTTAAAAGTTTTTTCTTGAGGGTCTCTATCATCCAAGAGTGGGTAAAATGTACCTTATGGGATGCAGGGATGTTCGAGCTCCATGGAAATTTTTTATGGTTTTGATTGCCTCATTGAAGTGAAAGTGGAATATCCACCTACAAATGCCAGGTGGTCCATAAATCCAACTGTGAGCCTTTCAGTCACAAGCCATCGAACAAAAGATAGCCCACTTTTCTAAGGAGATATTCCACCAGTAGTTGGTCTTGAGTTCAATCGGTTTCTGTAATGACTGAAACAACACGTTGCAACATGATAACCATCTTAGATCCACAAAAGTTTCCTCGGGGTATTCCTTGAGATGGCCTTGAGAGATTTTGTTGCTCTGCAAAGATGGCCTTTCAAATCCATTATTGCCAACCTTAGTTGTATCAGGTTATCATCTCCAATCTGGAGAGCTTCCTGCACCAGTCTTTTCTTCTCTGCTGCTTCAAACTCTGCACCTTGGATTGGGATTCTTAAGGCTTCGTCTAAAGAAGGAGGAGGAGGATGTGGTTTTCTAGAGAAATTCCAACTGGGCAGCCAAAAGGATAAATATGGAACCCTCCAATTGAATCTAGTGAGTTGAGTATTCGACTTTGTATTGCCTTTGTTGTCCTGAAGAACTAAAAATGCAGAAACAAAGCTCCTTCTCTTGAACATCAGATACCCATCAACCTTATTTCTTGTAGAGGAATGATGGACCTCCATATTAAGAGACCATCCCTGGAAGGATGATATTGTCCATTGCGTGAAATCAAACATAATACACGGAACCTCAAGATCTTGGAAGAAACCCATGTGAAAAGAATTAGTTGTCGTGGTAAGAAAACAACGACCATCGACCCAATTTGATTCGGAAGCAGAATCAGAATGAACCCCTTCACAACTACAATTAGAACCAGTGATATAGAGACATCGGAGAGACTCCATAAACTTCACAAAGATGGAACAACATTCATTGATATTGGGGCATTCTCGTACACAAGGACGAGCCAACAACCCCTGAGCCTCCTCCCATAGCTCGTCCAAAAGTACCTTCGAAGGATCGACTTGCATGATTGACCATCAAATGTGAAGTAGAACGAGAGCAATGAGATAGTAGAAAATTTAAATCATTATATTGGGATTGCAGGTCTATCATAAGGTAGGAAGAACAAAAGTTGAGATCGTTTCGATTCTTGTTTTTTCAATTTCTCATAAACCACTTAATCTTTGAATTCTCGCTCATCATTTCCATCAATCACAATTCTTTGTATCTAAAAACGCTACTACTCTCTGTGATAAAAACCCTACTACTCTTGGTATCTCGATTCTCTCTGATAAAAACTTCTGTAGGTTTTCCACTATCTCCTGCCATGGCCTCCAGGGCGTTTCCGCCTTCAGAGACGCAGGTGAATTGCCGCCTTCAGAGACGCAGGTGAATTGTCACCTTCAAAGACACAGGTGAAGAAAGATGGGGTCGTGGGTGTCACTGCTATCCAAGCCCTTCCGCTTCCATAGCAATATGGAACGTTCCAAGCCCTTCTACACCAATATCGATCGTTCCAAGCCATATACACGTTGACACGTGATTTCATAGTATATCGACACATGACTTTGTTCCATTGGTTTTCGACAAACGACGAAATCAGAAAATAACCTCTCCCTTAATAAACACCTTCGACGTAACAAGGGTTGCATGGCAACACAGTCCCTGCCGAGTTAGTTGGGAAACACATGTTGAACATTGAAACTTAATATAACTAAATGCACAAGTAATGAATATTTTTTGTCAAAAGATAATAATTGAGGGTTGTTTGTTATTCAAAATGTACAATGAACCATAAGTTGAATGGAACTATAATATTCATAAATATAAAATAAAAATAATAAATATAATAATAAATAATATATTAGATAATAGATATAATATAAATATAATAATGCATAATAATAAATACATAGTACAACTTTTTATATTTAGATGTGGTGATTGGTGAAATTCATTGATTATGTAATTAATTCTACATATTGAAAGACGTGAAGGGAGCAATAACACTTCAATTCTATCAACCAATTAGAAATGAGAAACACAAATATTTTTATTATATCTAAAAATATATATTTGTTTTCCTATGTTAAACATTACATTGCATACACAAATGTATGGTAAAAGACAAATTAATGTCACATCAAAAGCAAACTCATTGTTATAGTCCCATGGCAGGGACTAATAAAGTTATATAATTATTCCACTTCTTCCAACAAATCAACAGTTTTGAGTGCCCATGGTTTTGATAAACCATGGTATGGTATTCGAAGGGTGGAAAGAAATAAAATAATAATAATAACTAGCATAGAATCCATGGTGTATATGTTAGATTTTTTTTTTTTCTTTTCTTAAACTATAATGGGTTGTATTGTTATTACTCACCTCATTTAGTTTCCTTTATTGAAGTCCATATATTTCATAAATGTTATTTTTCATTTATAGTTACCTAGTTCCTCTTAAGCTAAAAAACAACAAACAATCAAACCATTTTGATGATGAAAGGAGGTGAAAGGGTTTTTCCCAAAAAACAATCTTGCTTTACATTGATGAAGCAGTGCACTCTCTTGTGTTCAATGCTCTCTTGTGATTAGACATCCAAGGAATCCCTACTTCAACATGCCTACAAGAGCACTCTTCACAAACATATCACACTGAAATCCATTTGTAATCATTTCTCTATGTATGGCTATATTTTTCTTCAGATCTGCGAGGTTGGCACAAGCCAAGAGTACAATGGAAAACATTTTCATCATGAGCGTGCTCTATGGTTTCATCTCCACTACCTGTGTTGTGGCTATCTCTACTACCTTCTTGACAATAATCTCACCGATGACATTGACGAGCAATGCATCCATCACATTAGTGGTTCGTAAATAGGTACATGTGACACTTATTAATACATTGTGTATAGACGCACGCGGTACTTGTTTATATGTACAGCCGACGAAAGGCTCTAGAGAACCTCCCCTTAAAAGAACACCTTATTCAAATTAGTATAAAAGTGGATTGCACACCCAAATTTACCTTCACTTGTGCTATAGAGGAGCTTATCCAAATGGTTGATGCAACATGTGATACAAATGAGTTCATACAACACGTTGATGCAACTTGTGATACATAAGACATAATGAATATGGTTGATGTTATGTGTGATACAAAAGACTTAATAGTTGATGCAAAAGACACAAAAGATGTGGAATCTTCCAAAGATGAGTCCAAAAAAGACGCACAAAATGACAACAACAACATAAACAAATGTGACTTCCTCACAAAATAGGGATTTCGGAAAAACAAAACATTTCTGATTCAGGCAACAACTCATCGTACAATCAACCATTTACATGCATAATCTATTTATTCATTCTGCTTTGGTTCTCTCCCGGAAAGTTACTCATGCTGCTTCCGGAATTAAAGTAAGTACTCTTCAATTGTTTAGCTAGTTTGAAACCGGAGATATGTTAATTTGTAAGTAATCAAGCGTGATACGATCTAGAATGTTATCTATTTTACAGTCAACGTGCAAATATTTCCTCATAGAAACTGGAGTTGCTTTATTTATTGCATTCATAATCAATGATGTTGTTATTATGGTGAGCGGATTTGTCTGTTCTTCCATAGGATTTTAAGAGTTGTCAGGATTTGGACCTGAATAAAGCATCCTCTCTACTAAAAGTGATTTGATCATACAATACTTTAATTAAAAAAAATATCGATAGCTTTACAATCAAAGACTCATCCTTTCATGGCGATTTTATATTATTGTGGAACATGAATGAACTGGATCATATAGATCCATCTCACACGTAGCAGATTTTAGTCCTACAGAAGCGTCCATGATTCCCGAGCATCGCTTTTCTCGAAATAAAAAATTCTATCTCACGACTTCCACTTAGGGATTATTCATGTTATTATTGGTTAGGATACCAAAATATATAAAGTGGAAATCCTCTTCTCTGCTTGTTCAGCATGTTCTAGGGGATTGTAGCTCAAAGGTTTTTGCACTATCACTAGCACTCAAAACTATGTAACATATATTCCTTCTCAAATAAACAGAATAGCTATTTTGTTTGTATGGAAGAAACACTTGAATGACCAAGCATGGGTCACATACACTACTGGTCAATTGAATAGAACAATAGTTTAATTGGCATACAAGAAAAATAATAAGAGGCACAAATTAGCCACTACAAGAACACCAAATTAAAAACAAAGAAATGTCGGTGATGCATACTTGCAAGAAACAAAGTTGAATATTTTAAAGCTTGGTCTCCAGAATTTCTAAGTTGGCAAAGTACTTGTGAATATCATTTCCAGATTATTACACCCATACAAACAAGGTCTTTGCAGAGATGAAGCATCTTCATAGACCCTTCTCTTTAACAAAAAGGGGTTTACTGGTTAGTCTGAAGCACCCTTAAAAGAAAAGGCAAGACAGTCAAGACTTAAATCCCCGATATAGCATAGTACGTATATTTTTCTAAAGACTAATGTAGAATTTCTGCAACACCAAACCAGCTTAGTCACTCACACAAGCTCATACCTTGCAGAAGGCTCAATCAAAATAAGGATGGGATAGACACTCATAGAGATGGAAACAAATGAAGGAAGAATTTTCTAACACCCTTGCAGCCTCGACATAAATAGTTCATTGGCTAATAAAATGCCAGAAGTTGTTGCATCAACTTGCTTATGGTAACTCCACCTTGAACAAAATATTTATGAGTATGCAAGCAATAACACTAAGATTTCAAGCAAGCACACCAGGTTATCAGAGTAAAGGATCATTTGTATCAGCATTTGTAAGTTTTGTCTTCTGGATTGGCGCTAATTAGAAAAAGATTTTTCATTTATACAACTGTTTAATTTGGAAAAATTCAAGTTTTTGGGCAGGCATGTGCTCCAAGGGAAGGATGGGAAATCTAAATTATAAAGGTGCAACAAAAAATATACTCAAATATGTGGAAGTTTTTTAGTTTTCCTCCTTAAACCAACTCAATCAATACCACAAGCTCGTAGCTTGCAGTGGCTCCCCACTCGAAGACATGGCTGGAATAGATAAACACTTGGGAGGGAAGTATATGCGCATCCAGGCTCGACGATTTGAATGGAATATCCAGCCTCTGCGGGCGTTTACTCTTGAGCGGAGGTGAAGCGAACTTGGGGGTAGGCAGACCATTCTCCTTCGGAATGATTTCCCTCTGTTCCACCCTCTTGATCGGTCTCTTCCCGCTCTCGCTCCACGACAGATTGTCGTCTTTCAGAAGCCCAGAGAAACTGTGGAAATATTGTAATGAAAAATATTGGAGTGCAGAGAGATATATCTATAGATGTTATACCTTCTCCACCGCCTCGCCTCCATACCTTATTCGTCGCCTCAATCACGATGGCCTAGATGCATCCACCTCCTCCACATTCGGCACTGACTGATACGACGCACGTGGAAGTTTTTTATTTGTTGTGGATAGAATCGTGTGGCATGTGTTAATACGCCGCATACAAACGACGAAAGGCTCCAGCAGAACCATTGGATGTTAAGGTCCTAACCCGCACATAGGTATATCAATGTATTCGAATGTAATAAAGGTCAATATTAATAAGACCTTTCAATAAAATAGAATAAGGCGGATGTAAGAAGACCTAATA
>JZKD02S1727617.1:872726-903691 GCA_000966675.3 Picea glauca
ATAGACATATTAGTATAAATAAGAGTCGAGGGTATGAAAACCCTAGCTTGGAGATTATTGTAACAGAGCGCTGCTCGACTGGAGGTTTCCCCCTCGAAGAGGCCTGTGAACATTGTTATTTGATTCAAAGTGTTATTTCTGTTGCTATTCTGTATATCATTTCTGTGTATTGTGAAGATTATGCTGGATATTTTACTGTTATTCTGTCATTTCTAGCATTTCACTTATGTTATGCATATTTTATATATCTGGTATCTTGCAAATATCCAGCCTCTGCGGGCGTTTACTCTTGAGCGGAGGTGAAGCGAACTTGGGGGTAGGCAGACCATTCTCCTTCAGGATGATTTCCCTCTGTTCCACCCTCTTGATCGGTCTCTTCCCGCTCTCGCTCCACCACAGATTGTCGTCTTTCAGAAGCCCAGAGAAACTGTGGAAATATTGTAATGAAAAATATTGGAGTGCAGAGAGATATATCTATAGATGTTATACCTTCTCCACCACCTCCCCTCCATACCTTATCCGTCACCTCAATCACGATGGCCCAGATGCGTCCACCTCCTCCACATTCGGCACTGACTGATACGACGCACGTGGAAGTTTTTTATTTGTTGTGGATAGAATCGTGTGGCATGTGTTAATATGCCACATACAAACGACGAAAGGCTCCAGCAGAACCATTGGAACGATTGGATTTCCCTTGGGGTATATTCACGAAAATAATGGTGACTAAACCATTTTCCTTGGGGTATATTCACGATCGGACAACGACATGGTGGCGACATCGCATGGGCAGGACAAATCTAGGCCATCGTCATCAGATCGGATCGGATGAAATGGCATGGAAGGCGCAGGAAGGACAAACAAAATTGATTGGATTATAGGGACAACGGAGGCAGACACGAGAGTCTCCCATCCAACAATAAAATCCATCCATCTGTGGGTATTCAGAGGGATGCATTGTCACCACCTTGGAATGTGGTCGTCTTTTTCTTGCAAAACATTATCACCTGCAAGGGCAGGTTCAATAATACCACTATCATATCATGATTTTGATGCATTTAAAATAATACAATCCACTCAACATGCCCTACTATCTACTCTAAAGTTTGACGAAGATGACCACGGACGTAAGGAACCAACATAATCCTAAAACAAAATTATACCACAAGGGATTCATAAGGATGATGATCACTGTTCAATTGGAACGATTGGATTTTCCTTGGGGTATATTCACGAAAATAATGGTGACTAAACCATGGGCTTGGGCTCTACCACCGAAAAAGGGGCTTAGTCGAACGTAACCATAGATGGCCACAATGTCAGAGCGTCATCGCTCAATGAGGGTATCGAAGAGAACGACAAGGAAATGACCCACTAGACCTATCATTGGTATTGCTACATAATCTAAGGCCGAAGAATGAGGGTGGTGGTGAGTAGGGTATCAAATGACCTTATCACTGATATTGCTATGAAATTAAAGGACAAGGAATCAAGGGTAATGATGAGCAGGATACTGAATGACTCCATTGTTGAAATTTCTACAGAATCTGAGCTCGAAGAAATTTGATTGGGGAGCTTGGATAAGGAATCTTGTCAAGCCCTAAGAAATGAATACAACAATGTAGGGTTTGAAGAATCCTCACCACCTCGTCTTATGATCGAAAAGCCATGGTATTCATGTTTTGTTCCAAGATCGACGGGACCTGATCGAAAGAAAATAAATAGAGCTAAGAAAGGTAAGTCCCACTTAGTTCCCAAGCCTTTCAGGTTTGCAACCGTAGCTACCAAACATTACTCAAATAGAATAAAAGGCTAATACAACAAAATAAAAACTTAGGAATAAGATACAACATAATAAAACTAGGTTTGGTAATATGGAAATCTTATTGGATGATATTGATCATGGAGAAGTTTCAAAGCCTAAGTCTGATAATTGTGCTAAGGTACATGTAAAGTAGGCATAAAAACGCATCAATTATTTCCTTGATGATATCATTACCAACACTTATTCATTTATTTAGTTGAAACTGGATCTTCCACAATGGAGAAACAAGGACAAGATTTTTTATTTGGGGATCATTAACTGGGAAACCCACCATCATGTCATTGAGAAGTTGAAGCAAAGATGGTTTTCTATGTATCTCATGCAAGAGAATAAGTGGGAAACCAAAATTAAAAAGTATAAAGACCAGCTAATACATACTCGGGGGCTAGTGCAATAGGCATGTGAACTATCCTTTGAGACAATCCTTTGTAGATTTTCCCCAAGGGATTATCCCATACTCTTGCATGATCAATGGATTACATTTAGATTAAGGAAAATAACAACATGTGACCTTATGAAGTGATAAAACCACAGGATTTCATGGACCTGTTCTTCTCTACTGATATAAAAGATCAGAATTTGTTGTGTGAGTTGTACCTTTACAATTTTCTGTTGTAGGATAATGCCAGCTGAAACTCCAACCCCTATATTGGGGATGTCCAGTAGTGTGCATTCATATCTCATATCCTCGGCTAGTTCAATGGAAGAAATATATGTATTTCCATGCAAGGATCGAGGAAAATGCAAGCCTAAAAGTTAGATATGAGTATCCTTTGCCTCATTTGATAAAGGATGATTTACAAAGGTTAAGATGAGAACCGAGAGATATTGTCACCATTCGACATCATCATAGATTTTCCATAACAAAATATCTTGAAATTTTAGGAGCACATTCAATGAAGGCACTCCTAGTTTCTCATGACAAACGGGAAAAAATTCCCAACTATTTGAGAAACATGAATTCCATGGGGTATCCATATTTTGGTCTGGACCATAATAGGGAATCATTCTACACTAATTTATTGTTGACATATGGTACGAGATGGATTGGGTTACAGTTCCACTTCCCCATCATTTGATGCCCAAGAAGGTTCTATATGGCACATATAACCTGGAATGAAGAAGAGGAAAGGACACATTGGCTACAATTGGACAAAACTTTGGGATACTGTAATCAAGGGGATTATGGACACCTAACTTTTGACTGGGGAGCATTACATGCAATAGTTTCATAAGAGGATCAACTTGGGTTGCATAGGGACATGCAACCAGACTAGTTGGGGAGAGATGATGGACCACTATTTTGACATCTTTTGCTACATAAAACCATTCCTTTTTGGCCTATAACATATATCCATTTTACCTCTTTCCATAGTGTTTAAGACTCATTTATTACCTCACTCTGATTTTTCTAGGGGTATATATTTTCCATTTTATTCTCTTATCTTCTTCTTAAAGTTAGAATTAAAAGTGTGTTTAAGATTATTTGGATTATTGCATATGTGTGTGTGTACACACACACATACATATACATGTGTCCACCTACGTCTTGATTACAAGAACCTTGCTACCCTGAACTATTATGAGATTGTTCATCACTTCCAGGTCAACATAATTCAAATCTTAGTCATACCTTACAATGAATCAACCATTGAATGGGAGCAAGTGGATTGAGAATATTTTAAGAAGATATCAAAACCAAGGGTTTTGATCCCATCACAAGTATGCTACACTATGACCAAGGGTTCGATAGAAGACATCCTCACATAGATCTCACTGGATATGTTAGAATTTAAACATTATCATGTTCGAGATTCAATCCCACATAAATGCTTAATTGTGGAGATGCTTGGACGAACATGTGACCACAAGTTGTAACCAAAATTTCCAAGAAGCGTAGGATAGATTCGTTGCTTTAGTTGGCCAAGGGTTACACCATTGGATATCTTTTTAAACCTATTTTTCCATAGAACCCAATCAGAAGATTGTTATCATTTTTACACCATTGGATATCTTTTTAAACCTATTTTTCCATAGAACCCAATCAGAAGATTGTTATCATTTTTAGTTTCAATTTTCTTTTAACTTGTATCATATTCTGAGCGACTTGCCACTCCATTTATGGAGCAGGCAGTCCCCCTTGTCATGTATATATGTGTGATCACCTCGAGGAGTATGATAACTAGAAAATCTCAAGTTTATGCCGAAGACATTTGCTTTGTAATCTTGCTTTTAATAACTTAATAAATCGCTTGGATTTTATGTGTGGGGTTTTCATATAATTATGCTCTGGTGATTTTGTGAAGACCAAGCACAGATCGAGCCTTGAGCGGGCCCACTCGAGGTAAGTCACTGTGTTATATTTTTCTGTATAATAATATATATTTCCAACATGTTATTCTTTGGTTCTATTTATGATGTAGCTAGTCCTCTTGTTATATTTTCTTTTAGTTTACTATGTGTTATTCTAATTCTTTGTTCCATTCTAGTTACCTGTAGATTATGCTACAGAATCATGATGCTACAATACTGGTATGCTACAGAATCATGATTCTACAAAACTGGTATGATATAGAGTTAGGGTTTTATAGGATCATTGTGTTCTCAACCTGTACTTAGTATGCAGAGTGAAATGTTGGGTTATGGATATGGTTTCTAGTGACTGCAACATATGAAGTGCCACTAGATGAGTAGATATTGAGAATGTTGTTGGTTCTTTTATTGTAGATTTATGTTTCAGTATTAGAATATAATTTTGAATTATATTTTAATTGTAGTGCATGAAAAGTATATTAGATTATATAACTATATTTGCTCTAGAATGTTATTTTAGTTTATGAGATTTGTGTGTTGCAGAATCACTCTATTTTTGGTCTCACTTGGTGAACAAAGCTAGATACTGAGGTTATGAGTTTAGTTCTTAGTGACTTGACTATATGAGGTGCCATCAACTAGGATGGCGGATCAAGAATATTGTTAATTCAATGCTTTAGTTGAACGGTTTCCATTTACTTTCTCTGTCAAATAGATTAAATTGCATGGTAGTGGTAAACTCCTTTTTCTGTGTATATTACATTAAGAGCCTCACAAGATCACACAAGACTCTGAGTTGATAAATTAAATGATTGTGTATTATGAAACCATCCAAAAAATAGGAAGACATATATACACCCTGTCATGCGACAACCAATTTTTCATTGAGTGCAAGGACTTGTAAAGATTGCATGCATATCAAATCCTCTAAGATCAACATAATGATTGTAACCATTTTTGTAACCAATCGATTGGTCGTGGTCGAGGTTGTTAGTGAATTAGTAGGTGTGTTATGATTTCCATGCTCGTGTGGAGATATAAGGAATGCATGTGACCATGTAACGGTTGGTTCTTGTTGATTATGTTCAATTCTTGATTGTAGAGCATCGTTCATTGTAAGTCTTGAGTTTTCTATAATATGAGAGAGAAAGTTGATTGAGATCTAAATCTAGGATTTCTAGTTTAAATCTTAATGGATCTCTATGCAGGCTATGACCCTCCATGTATCTGAATGTTTCACTGTGATTAATAAAAGAAGGCATGAGGCTTGAGTTTATACTTCATATCATGTACTTTGTTTTGAATGTATATTATTGTAGATGTTAGACTACATGCGCCTTATATGAATTCTAATATGAATGAATAACATCTAATGTGAAAATATCAGTTAAGTGTTTCCTATATGTGTTGTTCCATCATGATATGCACAAACATTCAGTCTCTATGATTCTCATGCGAGTCTCGGGTGAGACCTTATTCTATCCTTAAATATTGAATATGTCAATGTGAATGGGGTATTTGTTCGTAAAGCATTTCCAACCCTAGGTTTGAAACCCTAAGCCAACAAGGCCAAAATGGGAGAGGGATATTGCAACCGAACATGAAAGTTTGATGAAAAATAGGACTTGGGATATCACAACTCTTCCACTAAGGAAGAAACCCATTGGTTGCAATTGGGTGTACAAGGTAAAGTACTTACACTTGACAAGTACAAGGCATAATTGGATGCAAAAGTGTTCTTTCACGATGGAATTAACTATGAAAAGACATTTTCTCCTAAAATAAAGATGAGCACCATTCGATTAGTTATATTCAAGGTAGCACAATTTGGATAGAATGTCCATCAAATGGACATGAAGAGTACCTTCCTCAATGGATATTTAGAGGAAGAGGTCTACATGTATCAACCATAGGGGTTATAGGTTCCGGGGAAGGATCATCTTATTTATAGACTTAATAAGTCTCTATATGGCATGAAGAAAGCACCTTGGTGATGGTACATTAAGATTGATAAGTACTTGGATGAGTAAAGGTTCTGAAAAAATCCTTCATATTCTAATATATATGTCAAAAGCATTAATAATGATATCATTCTACTAGTCATTTATGTAGATGACATCATTATTACATGTAGTGAGGTAAATTTCATTGAAAAAATCAAATATAATATGAGTAACACTTTTGACATGAATGATCTAGGCCTCCTACATCATTGTCTAGGTGTAGAAGTTTGACAAACAAGTAGCAACATTTTTGTCTCTCAAACAAAATATGCCAAGAGTTTACTTGACAAGTTTAGAATGATGTATTGAAAAATATCATCTACATGTATGGAGAAAGGGATAAATATTGTATCCAAGACTAGCTCTAAGGAAATTAATGAGTTAGTGCACAAGAAGATAATGGGGATCTTGATATATCTTACAACCACTAGGCATGATTTGAGTTAATTTTTGAGCTTATTTTCCATATTTATGAAAATTATGACAATAAAAAATTGGACTACAACAAAACGTCTAGTGTTGAGATATGTGAAAGGGACACTTGACTTTGAAATTATTTACATTAGAATCAAAGACCCTAGGCTATGTGGGTTTACTGATTCATATTGAGCAGGTTGTGTGGCTGATAGAAAATTGACCCCTGGATATGTTTTTAGCCTCGACATGGGTGCAATCTCATGGACTAGCAAGAAGCAACATGCAATATCACTTTCGTCGATAGAAGTAGAATATCAAATAGCAGTGAAAAGAGCATGTGAGGCATTTTGGCTCAGGAGGATGCTTTCAGACATGAATATGTAGTAAATAGTTCCAACACCCCTACTCTATGACAATCAAAGAGTGCTCAAACTATCCAATAATCCAAACTTCCATGAGTGTATTAATCATATTGAGTTACATTTTGACTTCATTAGACAACTTGTAGATGATAGATCTATTGATTTGCAGTGTTGTCCCACAGAGGACCAAACTACAAACATTTTTACCAAGCCTTTGGGTCCCAAAAAATATGTAAATTCTAGGTTAAGCTTGGTGTAGTCAGTAGATTGACCATTAGGGGAGGGTGTTAAAGAAAATATCAAATTATAATGGTCAATTTTATATTAAACATATGCATTAATAAAGTCACTTGACTTTAGTATATTTTATGCTTTTATGCTTTATTTTATTTTAGTGTGTTTTTTGGTGTATCCCACATTCATAAAGTGGATTGACTCAAGATTGTAACTCTTTATAAAAAAAACTTTTTCTTTTCCATTACCAATGCAATCTTGGTTCTCTTTATGTGTTCATATTATCATTATAAAAAATGTCTCACAATTTGGGATAATTATCAGCTTTTTACAAAATTGATTCAATTCCAAATTCTATCAACATAAATTGATGACATAAGTATGGATGATAAAATATTAGTCATAGTTAGCATCCTTAGATAAAAAATAATGCTTAAGAAAACTCAGATGGCCTACAAGTAAGCACATTAACAATTGCCAAAGTCAAAATCAAATATTTATATCAGTTTTCCCTAGTTTCATCTAGTACAAAATGGTACATAATTCTAGGAATATGTATGAATCATCAATGTGTAACACCCTATTTATTGAAAAAAAATATGCATAGTATGTACTCTCAATCAGTGATACATGTATATCTTACATCAACATTCATCTATTTTGTCAAAAATATATCATTAATAAAATTTATTTTTTGTAAATTGTTATAGCAAGATTTGTCTCACCATTGCAATCTTGCACAGAGGGTCTTTTTCCATTTCCCTATGCAGACTTGTCATCCCTTTTTGATGAATCCAGAGCTAAAAATAAATATTTTTCCACATATACACGCCCTATCTACTATACAACATGCATATACACAGGCTGCTACACTACAGCCCACGTACATCGGGATTTGTGCCAGAAAATACAAAAATGAAGTCGGGTTTCCATGTCATGACAGGAGATCTTTGATCCATGGCCTTCCATATACTAGAAATGTTCCGACTCGACCCTTCAGTTTCATTTTGAAGGCTATAAAAGCACAATTCTGAGCTATGGAAAAGAGGAGAAAGCATTCAACTTTAAGAGCAAAGTTACTCTGGAGAAATTACTTCATATTGAGTTTGCATCCCTTTGTTCCTCAAGTCTGAACACAGTGTTCATCCCCCAAGAACTTTCCCTATTGTTGAGAGAACCTCATTGTCTCCCTTCTATGAGCTTGCCTTTGGTGGAGGATTGAAGTGGTGGAGGCCCAGTTGGAAGGAACTTGATTTCTTGGTTTCGAACCATGCCGACACAGAAGTTTGTAATGTTTTATCTTCGGTTGATCATATATTAATAGAAATACTCCTTTCCCGTCCAATTGATATCTTGAAAATATATGATTATTATCCATGGGCATGTTTGTAATGTTTATTAATGGATTATGATATCTAATGTGCTAACCCCTTTATATTATCACTATATACTTGCTCTGCTTGTTTGTTGAGAAATTGTTGCAGGTATAAAGCTTTGGGTCGAAGTGCTCAACGATGGAACATCATCAAATGTTGGATTGAGGTAGGCCTCTTTCTTATCTTGCACATTAGTTTATATAGCATACGTTGGAATTGAGTTGATTTCTGCAGTCATACCTGTCTATTGTGGTTTACCCTTGCCATAGAGAGTTTTTCCCTTGTAACATAAATTAATTATCTTCATCACATATTAATTTACACTACCTCCATGTGATATGATTTTCCATAAATTATTTCACGTACATATAATATGCCCAATAATCTTCATTATCATGGAACATTAGTTCAAGGGATCAATTCTTTCGTCATTATAATACTACTTTTAACTATGATTCCAATAATTATAACACTACTTAAATTTATAATTTTAATAATTATAATTTTAAATTATAACTTCAATAAAAAATAAAAAAAATTAAGAAAAAAAAGTCAGAATTTTATTTATATAAAAAAAAATTGCATTCCTTAGATTTCTCAATGACATTTCATATGAGTTATGGTCATGATGTCCCCATAATTTCAAAAAAGTTACTATCCTAGTTCATTCAATTGATATCCCCGGTCTCTGTCTCACATTCAATTATCCTCTAAGTAAAACTTATATTTCTAAATCCTTTCTAGATTTCTCGTTATCCATGAGCTTATAAATAAATATTCCTACAAATATCTAGTTACAACATCCATTCCACAGAAAACAAAAAAAAAATCAATATACAGGCACACGTGACATAAAATCCAATCAATCCTACAAGAAAGGCTCATGTTCATAAAACATATAGGTACCCTCTACAAGTTCTTTGAATATCCATTTCCCCATATCCAACAACATACCCTCTTTCAAAAGTTTGTCAACTTCATTATTTTGTTCCTTGTACATGTGACAAAAGGAGAGGGATTGGAATAGTACTTTCAATCTCTGTGCTTCATCAAATATAGGTTGGAATAAGAAGTTTTCGAGTTCAATCTCACCTTGCATCCAATTTATTGCCAATTGTGAATCACCAAAGACTTGTAAATTTATTGCACCATGTTCAACATCTAACATAAGAGTAAGTTGGAGTGCTAGTAACTCCACATTGTCATTGGTGCCTCTTCCACATGTTTCCTTGTACTTCAAAAAAAATGATTATCATTTAGATATAATATACCTCCACTCCCACTTACCTGTGAGTTGCTCTGAGAGGCACCATCAAAGAAATCCCAATATATAGACTTTTGTTTGTTTGTTTGCTAGCGTGTCTGTGACTTGCGAGACTAGTCTTTAGCTGAGAAACCATGACCCGGGGGCATCTAAGTAGTCAAAATCACCTAGAGATTGCACCCATCCTAGGCCACACCAACCCTTAGCTGGATGTATTTTTTAGGTGTCTCCTCTCGACTATAGAAGCTTTCGACCCCAGTTCTCCCTATAAATGAAACCCTTCAAAACCAATCACGTTAGCGGTATTTGACAACCTAATTTATAGACTTCTATATTACTACCTCCCTTAATTTCCTATGAGGATTTTCTGGATTAGTCTACAATAAAAAAAATTATAATGCTCAAGCTCTAATTGGCATGTTGCAAAGCTAATACTTCTTTCTCCTTGACAAGGTTCACATTCCGTGCAAGCCACAAACCCCAACCCATGATTATTGGTATAACTTTTAAATTATCTACATCTTTTTTATTTGTCCAATTTCTAAGCCCTTCATCGATATATTCCCCTACCCAAGAATCATTTAAACCAGTCAAATTCCCCTACTCATTAAAAATATGCTTTGGGAAACCATAGTTCATCAATAAGTGCATCGTTGATTCCTCTTCATCCTTGCATAGTGGGCATCTATCAGGTCCCTCCAATCCTCTTTTCTGGCATAGGTCCCAGGTCATAATTCTGTCATTTAAAGAAATCCACATGAATATCCTAGACTTCATAGGGAATGTGTACTTCCAAATGATATTCCACCACCAGTCATTCATGTTCACTAAAATTTCTTCACACATAACTTTATAACCAATTTTGGGAATGTATTTGTTTTGAGCATTGTTTCTTTACAGAACAAGATTGTCCTCTTCACCCTTGATCCTGACGTGGTTGGTCCTTAAAAAAAGTATGTAGTTGTTCCACTCAATCACCTCATTCCCTACTAACCCAAGGTTTTTCACATCCTTCCATTCCTATCTCCAAACAATAGTGAGGTCCCTATCAATGGCATGACATAATCTAAAATAGCCATTATCCCTTAAATTTTGAACCAATTTAACATTCAAGTTGTGATGGTCCTGGCATCCTACCCATGGATCCTCCCCTAGACACACCTTGTTACCCTTACTGACCTTCCAGACAAGACAATTTCCCACCAATGGAAAAGATTATACCACAACTTTTCATAAAATAGAGGCATTATGGTGTGATTTTGATGATATTCTAATCCAATCTTCCATAGACTCTAGTTCAATGTATTTATTCCCCATCACTTGAATCCATAAGCCATCCTCATTTATTGGTCACCAAAAACAATTTGTAGATATCACTTTTGCAAAGAGGGAAAGGTCTTTGATTCCCCATCCTCCCTTCTCCTTGGGGAGAACCACTTTTTTCCATTCTACCAAAGCAATGCCCCTCTTTTCCTTGTCCCCAGACCACAAAATGTTTAGACTTGGCTTCCTAATTTTTCCAACACATGTTTTGGAACCAAAAATAGTGACATCCAATAAACTGATATTGCCTCGATGACTAATTTGATTAGAGTTAGTCTACCACCTCATGAAAACCACCTATTATACCACACTTTGATCCTTTTTTCAATCTTCGAAATTAGCCAATCCCAATCCTTCACTCCATAATCATTCAGTTTTGTATAAAAATTGAGGTATTTGGGAAATAATTGTAGAAAATAACTCATATCCTCCTCCTTGATCCCCATACCTGATATGGTTGATTTTCCAACATTCACTTACATCTCATCCAATGTGTAATACAACTTCAATATCTCATAGATTTTCAGGGCATCCTACCTAGATCCATCGCAAAACAACAAAATTTTGTCAACAAATAGGAGGTGGAATAAAAATGGGGTCCTACGCACCCTTATACCCTTAAAATTTGTTGATTTTTTTGCATCCATAAGATCCCTACTAAGTCCTTTAGCCACAATAACAAAGAGTAAAGGGGGTAAGGGAAATTATTCTCTTAGGCCCTTTCCAGACCTATAGAAAGATGAAGTTGATCCATTGATAGGAACAGAGAAAGACATTGAGGTAATACAACTCATTACCCAATTTATGAAGGAAAGCTCAAAACCAACATGGATCACCATCATTCTTAAATATAGCTAGTTGACCCTATCATAGGTCTTTGAAAGATTTATTTTGATAACTAGAGCATATAATCGTTTAGTTTTGATAGAATGTATCCCCTCCCTGGTCACTCCCACTACCTCATGAATTTTCCTTCCCTCTAAAAATTCAAATTGGTCATTAGAAATAACTCCTGATAGAATTATTTTTACTCTCTTAGAAATAATCTTGGGGATGATCTTCTAGATATATTTACAAAGAGATATTGATATGAATTCCTCAAAAGAATTTGTGTTAATTTTGGTATTATGGCAATGAAGTTGGTAAATCTAAATTTGCTAACACTTTTCTCGAGATCCTGGATTCCTCCACAACCCTTAAAATATCGACCTCAATGATTTCCTTGAACCCAATGAAGAATTCCACATGCCATACATTAGTCTAGGACTTTTATCTTTTTGAAATGAGTGTAAAGTCTCTTCATTTTCCTCCTTTAACATAGTCTCCATGAGTGCGTTTTTGTCTTCATCAATAACAAAGTTTGGAAATAAAGAATACATCCTTACCACCTCAGTAATGGTGGCACTGCTTTATTCCTTGTACACATAGCTAAAATGTTCCAACCCTACCTTGGATAAGTCTTCATGCTTCAAAATCACCAAACCATCGTGTCTGTTCATACCCCAAATGGTATTTGAATTCCTTCTCTAGTTAGCATATTTTGAAAGAAATTGGTGTTTTCATCCCTTGCAAAGAGCTAAAGGGCTCCAATTTTCAACATCTAAGCAACTTCCCTTTTATCCAACATATTCCTACATTTTTTTTTCGAGATTCTTGACTTGATCCTTAAAATCCTCATCGAGAAATCCTACCATATCCTGACAATACAACCTCTCCAATTTATCCTCAATTGGGAACCTATCTAATATTTTAGAAATCTTCCCCTCCATGATTCCTCTGTTGCTCCATGTTGGCCACGACTTTATAGGTTCAATGTCATATAGTCCCACCTCTTCCAAATGTGATACAAAAAGATCAGATAACATATCCATATGTGCATCTGGTCCCCACACTTAAGTCCTACCAATTGTGAAGTTCAAATCCCCACTAACAATCACAAACCCCTGTCTCAGAAATCCATCCTGAAGATTCTTTCCAAGTAGGGTTGTCTATCTAGAGATGGGTCGTAAATATTCATAACAGTAATATCTCTACCAAGTTCAATAGAATGTATCATTGTTCCCATACCTAATTCACAAGACCAAGTATTAGAGACCGAGAAGACCCTTTCATTCCATCCAGTGATAATCCCCCCAGATCTACCTCTAGCATAATAAATTGAAATGCCCATCCCCCAAAAAAATTCTCCAAAAATGACACAAAATTACATCCCTCTCCCATGGATTCCCGTAGAACAATAAAATTTGGTCGATGGATATCCACTAACTACTTCAAGGATAGATTTTTTAGGGGTACCCCACCCCTCAACAATTCAGAGAGGAAAATCATGGTTTGAACCCTTTAGGGGCATTTTCTCTAAAATCCCCCCAAAAATATTATTTCTTTCCAACATTCATCTCTGAGTCTGAGTCTGCCTTATCTTGAACTAGATAAATGTAATACTTACTACCTTGTCCATTTACATTTTTTCTTTTGTTTCCAAGAAGTGTCATCCCCCAAGCACAACCCCTTTGACAAAATCAATTCCTTCTTTTTTGGGTTTGAGGTTATACTTGTGTCCTTCTCTCATTGGATGGACTAGAGAGTTAGTTATTATGTTCTCTAGAATGTCATTGGTCCCTCTATTGTCACAATACCTCTCCCTGGATAGGTTCGCCTTTATTAGAAATTGTCCTTCCATCTAATGAAGGAGCCTTATCTGAAGAGAAATGTTCATTCCTCGAAGGTAATATTCCCCTTCACAGTCTCAAAGGATAGTTTACTAGATTATTATCTAAGTGGAACCTAGCCCCTTTCCTTCTGAAACTAAAAATCTACTCAGTCCGAGGATACACACATACGTAATGGGAAAATATCCCTTTTTACCCATGTATCTTCTAAAAAGGTGCCTCACAATATTGTACCACATGACCAATCTAGTGGCACCTCATATATCTAAACGAAATGCCGAGATAATCCAACTATTGATTTGTGGATATGTGAATCTCTTTATATAATCATTCTGGTTGCCAAACCTTCTCTGATGTCTAATCCAATCAATACCTTCACCACTACCATGAGTCCAGTGTCCAAAAAATTCATGTTTACATCTAGAAAACACCCGAGATTTTTACCAATTTCCTTGAATATGTCATATGTCCAGAATTTGGTGTTTAATATAGGTAATTTCACCCATGTTGATGTGTAATACATTTTCTCCATGCGAGCATTGAAAAGCAAGGACCAAGTCTTTAGATACAGTGGCGTAGAATCCCATCTCCATAAAACCTTCATGATTTTCCTGACATCCTCTACTGAGCTAAACATTCTTTGATGTTCTCGGTTAGGGATCAGAGTCGACCCATGTTCGAAGCTGAGGCATTATGTTCGACGGGAAATTCCTTGGAGGGAGACTTGAGAATGTGGAAGGTGGATCGTTTAATAGTTCCTATGCGATAGGCTGACAGATTGGAGAGATACCACAACTCCATCCCTCTTGGGTGCTATTGAGAACGTGTACTCCATGAGATTTCACTGCAGGAAACACCTGCAAGAACTATTGCAAGCGAGAGGAACCATCATAGCCACTTCACAACCAACCATTGAAGCCAATGAATTGATCTCCTTGAAGCCTATCATGTCAGAGTTAGGGTTGTGTGGCACTATGAAGCATTGGATGGGTTAAGGTTTTGTAAGTGGTATCTAAAGTTGAGCATGACCAAGCCACATTGTTTCAGAAGCGAGACACAACTAGTCATTCCTCACCAGTTCCATTTTTTGATGAAGAAACTTGGGATTTTGACCACATCTTACGAGAAGAATATTGAGGCCATTGTCTACTCCACCACCTTTGACAAAAGTCCACCACCTTCAACTGTAACTCACTGTCTTTCTCATATTTTTGAAGACACTTCCCTTCTCATTGTCATATTGTGCATTTTGGTACCAAACATTTGTTAGCATTATTTTTATTAACAAAGCATCCTAGTCTTTGTCTCTTAAATTTTTATGGCCTCTTTATGTAAACGTTATCTTTTAATGCTGCCAAGTGATTAAAGGAGTGAATGTTTGCGTCAATTAAGGTAAAAATAAAGAAGACTTTTAATATTACTCTATAATTTGCAAGAATGATGTGTCTTTAACAATAAGGGGTGTTGGAGGTTTAAGTGTCTTTGTTGGCAGTGATGATGACAATGATATCGAACATGATAACTCCTTAGCATGATAACATTTGAATTTTTTTGTGAAGGAAACATGTTCATTACTTTGGGGTAAATATTCAGTTTATTCCAGTGTTGAGCTTTTGGAAATTGGTGGTTCTTTGGAGAACTAGAGGAGACTCATTCAATACCAAGAATTAAGGTATACTTGCAAATAGTGTTTTTGTAAGTTACTCATACTTCTTGAAATAAAATCATTATAAATGGGTGTATTTTGAGTAGAAGATGACACCCTTCATTTGTTGAGTCTACATAGTTGAGTTTGCATTGTAAAGTCAAGGTGGAGTTGGAAGAAACGCTTTGAGGTCTGAGCAATGGCTCACATTGAGTAACAATTAGAGTTACTGAACACTCTAATCCTCTCTTCTATGGATACTAGAATCACCATTGACAAATAAACTCCACAATATGTTGTAACATGCTTGCAAGTTTCACAAGCCATAAGAACATTGTTGCAAACCTAGACTCGACTTCTTCATGATGCACTTGAGCTAAAGAATATTTGACAACATTATGAACTAGTCCTTGTTTAGAACCCTATTTTAGAAGACGATGAAGATGTTGATGCCGATTCATACCAACAACCGATGTAGGATCCACTCAGTGAGCCAGCTTCATATTCAAGTACATTTCATCTTCCTCTTTCCAAGACAATCATCAGACCTTGGGAAGAAATAAGGCACAACAATCATAGATCATGTATCGGATATGAAAAGGATGAGACCTTTCATAATCCATAATGCACCAAACCGATCCAATTTTAGAGTGCAAGATTGTTGCAATAAAGTTCACATTCACCTGATCTAGTTCAAGAGCAGATTATGAAATGCCAACATTGTCAGCTAGTTGGCCACATTGAAGATCAATAATTTGATATTCATCCTTGTGAGCATTGTGGAAATCACAATCATCCTTCAGATATATGTTCCAAATGGAAGAAACCTGCAAGAGTAAAGAATCACTCTGGGTGGATGGATTTTTAGTGATGGTCATCAATAGTCAAGAAGATATGCCAGTCATACCGACGAATTCACTATGGAGTATTGACACATCTTGCAGTGGAGATATTTTCAGCTTCTCACCTTTGTTGAATTATTGTAACTTCAAATAATATTCTACTTATATTTGAGTCATTGTTGTATAGATAAAATTCCCTTTTGTGGATTGATCAAGTCGGGTCTTGTATAAGATCAAATCCCCTTTTTTGGATTGGTCAACATGTATTTGTATAGTCGTATTTGTAAATTCGACCCCTAGTAATTGTAAAGTGGTTTTATCCACTTCTAGGAAAAGTCGGCTCCACCAAGTGAAGAGTCACAACCCTAGTGCCACCTCACAACTTGTATTTATATGTGAGGATGGTGTCTCATTTGAACACACTCATCACACTAGCTCTGCAACTATGAATAAGTGTGCAATTCTTGGAGGAATAGTTGTTGCAACTGGGGGTGATGTCAAGGAGGGATTTTGTTCCATCTATATTGAGGAATTTTTTGTTGGGTTTTCTCCCCCATGAGGGTTTCCTAGGATAATTTGTGTGTCTCTATTGTTTTTGTGAATGTCTCTCTTTCAATGATCTTATTTATGCATCTAATGTGATAAATGATTATAGTAATAAAGAAGAATCGTAACTACTATATGTATAAGTAAAACTTCAACATGGTATCAGATCAGGCCTGAAAGAGACCAACTCACAGTTTATAAGAAGTGACTAGCCTCAACACACCCTCTCCAAAATCCAATTTTTAGTATTGCGACTGCTGCAAAATTGGGGTTTCTGCATAAAACCTAAGTGTGACATTTTCCATGTTTACGGAGGACGTTGGGGGAAGTAACCACATCTAGGAGCTCATCCTAGGAGGGTGCATCTATTCCTTGGATCATATTTCCAAAATTTGAAGTTTGAAAAATTAGGGTTTCCTCATAAAAACCTAAGTTGTAGTTGAAGTATCAGTTGCAGTATCATTTGTAGTTGCAGTATCCATTGTAGTATCAGTTACAGTTGTAGTGCTAGTTCCTTCGTGTCAGATCCTTCATGCTAGTTGGAACACCAATTGTAGTTCCAACACCAAATGCAGTACCAGTTGCAATGAAAGTTTTTGTTAAGTGTTGGGACTGAGTTTTATTGTCCAAGTGCACCTTACCCTAACAAATATCCAGCTAACTTTAAGTTACAAGTTGAAGCACCTTTGAAGTTTTAAAGGTTTTTTATTTCTTTCCGCTGCTACCGGATGGTGCCACTACCTGTCGTTACTATTATAGGTATGTACTTACATATGTTCAAATTGTAACATTATTTTAAAGGGTATTTGCAGGAGAAATGATCTTTTGTCTAAACAACAATCGTAGATCCAAAGGGATCTCAAATCCAGCACATTCAAAGGAACAATGCACCCCAAGTTTGATTACTTTGATATGTCTCTACTTGTTATGGCATTATTGTAATCTTATGAATATCCAGGTTGCATTTTGATCTATTGAAGTTATCATACTAACCATTGGTTAAAATTAAAGTCAAAGTATTACATTGATTAAAGTTGAGATTACAGAGTTTATTCCCTAACTCATATTTCTGTCAAGATAGTGTATTGTCTTAGTATAGAGGACAGGTTGAAGAAATCACTTCTAATATTGAGTGAAGGAGACTCGGAAGAAAAGAAACAAATTCATTCTTGAGGACAAGACTCCAGGTTCCAGGTTTGATTGATTAAATTGATAAGATTCAAATTTACACATATCAAGTTTGATAACTACTAAACACTATAGTTGTGATAACAATCTTTGAAAAGTTTTATTATTGAATACTTGGTAGCATTTGAGCATTATTGAGATAAATGCTTACTGTAATCATTTACTATATATAACTAACATATCCTCTAGGAGAAACTTCTTTTTTTGTTTCCAGGTTACCATGGAGGAATGATTGATCACAACACTAAAAGAGTGTTTCTCTCAATCCTTATTATTGTATTTCTTACTTTTTACCCTTGTTTCAGGCAGGTCACAAGTGATAGATCTAAAGGATTTACTATGATGATTTTTCTCACTATTGTTTTATTATTATTATTATAAAGAGTATTATTCTTGTCTATTGTTTCTTTCTTTTTGTTCTTGTTCTAGGCAGGTCACAGGTGATAACCCTGAGGAAGTTAATAATAATGAAGGTTGCAGGAGACAACATATAATATGAGACATGGAGCAGACTATCCAAGTTGTATATATGATCGTATACATCCATGTACCAAAGAATATGAAGAAGGAGCTACTTTTGAGATACAATGTATCTCATATGGAGATTGATTGTAAGGAGCAGAAGGCTCCAAAGATGACCGAACATTAGAATAGAACTCACAATAGAATTAGTCAGTGGATAATGAAGCCACCTTCACAGGAAGTAGAATTCGTTTGAATTCTGACTCATATTTTCATATTAAGACTTGGTATTCAACACCAAGTATATCCTGCAGAGACTATGAAGTTTTTGTAGACTTGAAAGAAATCAAACTCAGAGTAAGCCTGATCTCAGAAAGGATCAGATGGGAAAAAGAGATTTCTTCCAAGATGGATAGACAAATGCCATGATTTGAGAAGACTGGATCGTCGCTTCATAGACTTCTAGGAGATGTGAAATCTCTTGGGAAGATTCCCTTGTTTCAGTGACAAAGGAGGAACCTAGTTAGAAGGACTCGGATATGGATTTTTCCTTAAGACTAGAAGGGAAGTCAGTGGTGACTTCCAAGATTGATCTAATAGATCAATCATGTTGCAGATAATAGTATAGAGATGTACAAATCTTGATTTGTGTTTAGAGGATTCTCCCAGCAAGAGGGAGAATACTATGACGAGACACTTGCTCGAGTAATCGAAGAAATAGTTCCAATGTTCATGAAGACAATCAGAACAACCATGATTCTGATACAATATGAGATTCAGAAGGAGAAATCCTTGTATTTGAGATTGAGTTACCTCAATGAAAGAAGAAAATCTACCTTCAGTATCAACCATTCTCAGTTTCAGATGAAGTTGTTGCCATGATAAAATAGAGGAGCTACTCTCAGAGTTCAACAACTACAGTGAAAATAGAGCAGTAATTCTCAAATTCAGAAATAGCAGTTGTAGGTGCAAAGTCTCAGTTCCAGAAGGAATAGTTGCACAAAAAAAGTAGAGGACATACTCTCAAATAGTGAGACAAATAGTTCTTTGCAAAAAGCACATAGAACCAACACATGATTATGCAGATTGAGTTGCAGTTGAGAAAGTGTACTAGGTTGGTACAATGTGATGTGAAAATTTGGTTTTGAAGTACAAGAAAAGAAGACACATGTTTGCAGGTTGAAGCAAGCTCCAAAGAGCTTAGTATGGCAGATCCCAGAAGATATTTTCCTTAATCAAGGAAAGTATGTTGTGGAAATTATGAAAAGATTCGATATGATAGACTGTAGAGCCATGTCCACTCCTATGGAGACGAATATGAATTTATTGGATGATACCTCATCATAAATAGTTGATGTTACTCTATATAGACAAAAGATTGGTTCGTTGATGTATATAATGAATACCAGGCGAGATATATGATTTGCTATGAACACCTTGAGTCAGTATCTAGTGGAGCCTAGACGTTTTCACCTTATAGTTGCAAAACATGTGATGAGATACCTTAAGGGTATGTTGGATTATGATCTCTGTTATACTGGAGATCGTGACTTCAGACTGTATGGTTATACCGATTCATATTGGGATGGAAGTGCTTCAGACATAATAGAACTTCAAGATGTTGTTTTAGTTTGGGGTCAGCCATGAATTCATGGAAAAGCAGGAAGAAATCCAATATTGCTCTCAGTACAACAGAAACAAAGTACATTGCAACATGCTCCGCTAGTTGTGAAGCCATATGGATTCAGAAATTTTTGATAGATTTGTTCGACCTAGAGATGGAAGCTATCATGATTCTATGTGATAACCAGAGCTGCATAAAGATGATATAGAACCAAATGTTCCACGATAAGACAAAGCACATTGAGATCCGGTACTACTACATTCATGACTTGGTATAGAAGGGATTTGTGAAGCTCTAATATGTTGGCACAAATGAGCAGGTTGAGGATGTGTTGAATAAGTCTTTGTCTCGTGTGAAGTTTGAGTACTTCCGAGACAAGATTGGTGTTGTTCGAAAGGACCTCTCTCGAAAGGGGGAGTGATGTTGATGATACTATGGTATCCTGACCAACAACAAGTAGCTCAGTTAGGATTTTACATCCCGGGGAATCTTATGATTCCTAGGCAGATCCCAAAGGTCCGGTAAGGATGGTTTGTCATAGTACCACGTGGTAGCTTGTTAGTATTTTATATCCTAGGGAATCTTATGATTCCTGGGTAGATCCTGAAGGTCCTATAATGATGGTCTGTCAGAGTACCACATATGTTGTTGTTGATGCACCTACCTCATTATGTTTCCACATATAGATGATGATGTTCCAGCTTTGTGCTATTGATGTTGTTGTTCGAACTTCATATTGTTGATGATGTTGATGTTCCAACCTCATGTTGTTGATGATGACAATGTTATTCCAGCTTCGTGTTGTTGATGTTTATGTTTCAGCTTCATGTTGATGATGATGTTGATGTTCCAACTTCGTGTTGTTGATGTTGATTTTCCAACCTTGTGTTGTTGATGTTGATGTTCCAACTTCATGTTGTTGTTGATGATGTTGCTACTCCAGCTACGCACTGAAGATGATGATGATGTTCAGTTTATACTGATATTGATGATGATAAAAACTTCCGATGACCTATAGATATGACCAACAATGTTCTCGATGTTGATGACAATGTCCCATCCTCTTGATGATGTATTGAGTCCAATGAGTTGTTATTAATGTTGTCAGTAGAATACACTTCTTGTTAAGGGGGAGTGTTGAATTATTGTAACTTCAAAGAATATTCTAGCTATATTTGAGTCATTATTGTATAGATCAAACCCCCTTTTGTGGATTGATCAAGTCAGGTATTGTATAAGATAAAATCCCCTTTTCTGGATTGGTCAACATTTACTTGTATGGTGGTATTTGTAAAGTCAACCCCTAGTAATTGTAAAGTGGTTTTATTCACTTCTAAGAAAAGTTAGCTCCACCAAGTGAAGAGTCACAACCCTAGCGCCACCTCACAACTTGTATTTATATGTGAGAATGGTGTCTCATTTGAACACACTCAGCACACTAGCTCTGCAACTATGAAGAAATGCACAAGTCTTGGAGGAGTAGTTATTGCAACTAGGGGTGACGTCAATGAGGGATTTTGGTCTATCTATATTGAGGAAGTTTTTGTTGGGTTTTCTCCCCCATTAGGGTTTCCTAGGATAATCTTAGTGTCTCTATTGTTTTTGTGATTTCCTCTCTTTCCGTGACATTATTTATGCAACTAATGTGCTAAATGATTATAATAATAAAGAAGAGTCATAACTGCTAGTTGTATAAGTAAAACTTCAACAACCTTGTCCCTGACAGGGGGGAATAACATCATTGATTGACAACTAGGCTTCAATTTTCAAAGTCCCATCAATCGAGAAGTAACAAGAGAGTATGATAATCGAGTGTGATTGGTTTGTGGTTTTACTTAAACCACCACTTAGTACAAGACTTATAAGTTCAACTAGACAATGGTTTGTGGTTTTCCTTAAACCTCCACTTAGTAGAATACTTTCATATTCTACTAGACAAAAAGTTTATGGTCATATTTAAGCTAGAATTTGAGCACTTCCAATTAGCAGAAGACACTAACTTCCAACTTCTGGCTAACTTAGGAAGTGTTCCGGGAACCATTGATCCTAGAGCAGGGTTCCAGATTTTTTGGTCATCCTTAAACCACTAGATTAGTTTGTGGTCTTCCTTAAACCCCCGTCATCATTTGGTTTGTGGTCATCCCAAAACCACCAGATCCATAGAGAATATTCATTGTTCAACAACTGCAAACTTCCATAGTTCAACTGCCTAATTCAAGAGTTCATCTCTCTTATTGGACTCATATACACCCATTTGGATTAAGGGGGGGAATGTTGGAAACTTAATCCGCTAGGGTTACAAACTTGATAGAATATGAAGATTCAAGTTAATGTAATGGTCATTGGGAGTCCAAGAGACCTTGGAATACAAATCCAATGGTCAATATTGTTATCCCCATTTCCTAGGGATAACTAAGGAGATGATGTCTCGAGGCCCTCAAGTTGTAGACATGGAGTACCAAGAGATGTATGGCTGACAACTTTCACTTACGCAGACAGAGGTCCGCCTCACCACCACATATCTCATATTCATCACTATAGTATCTGCCAAATCATCTTTCTTACGAAAGACATTGAGTCTTTCTCCATGTGGTACAATACCAATATTATGGTGAGTGTCATTTCAATATTTGAGGCATTTAAGTGTGTTGCATTTAAAGCTACTTTTGATTATGTAACATCTTGGAAGTTATGCTCTTTGCCATGTTTCACCTTGGTGGTTGACATTGCACCCTAGTAAGTGATCACCCTTAGGGATGGGTTTGCTACTGGGAGGTCCCCTTGACAAGTCATCATGCCATTCCCGATCACACTTACCACTTTCCACACTTCATCCCCTCGCATTCTTATCTTTTGGGATTTTTAGGTGTACTGACCCAAGACAGGATTGTACCTCATTTCATGGGAAGAAGGGGTTGAAGGCCTAGAGGAAATGTAATTGGAAAAATATAAAATCCAAATCATAACCTTTTATATGCTCTCCCAAAATAGGTCTTGAGACCAATGAAATGTTTTTTCCTAAAAATTCAAAGACCTGCAAAAGCAAACACACATATATGTATATAAATTTCCCACTTGTTGAGGGATCTACACAAGTACGTTACATGATAGACTGTACCCCCATGCCACTCTGTGTACCTCTCCCTTAAAGTGACACTATGGTACTTCCCCCCAAGATATATGTTACCCCATAGGGAGTGCCCAGTTGTTCTTGATCTTAATTAATTAATGGCATCAAAATGGATCGGAAAAATGATGCATTGAAAACGAAGGTGCAACACACCCTCTACAAAGGCACCCATAAAAGAGACACTAGGATCCCTTTTCTGTCATGAACCCCATGCCAAAAAGTATTCCCCCCATCCACTTCATATTATCCACATGAATTAGAGGGGGGTCCACATAGGAAACACTCCTTGACTTAGGGGATGATTCACCCAATAGATCACTTTGTCAACCCTCTCATACCTAAACTTGGCAAGTTGCATAGGGTATTTGAGCACTTGTTTAATTTGATGAGGTGGTTTTTGATGCACATGCTTAGGTAAATCTTTTATTGATTTGATTTACTTATCATGATATGTTTGACTTGAGATCCTTGGAGGGCGTATTCATTGTCTTTGCAGGACCTTGCTTGGTGGACAATTTTGGAGGAACAAGCTTAGCTTGGGCTTCCTTGGGGCATGAAGCCCACAGATTGGATACCATGGCCTGCACACTAGATGATGATGGTATCTTTTGGAGGATTGATAGACACCTTGGATGACCTCACCTATCCCCTACAAGTCCAACGTTTTTCCTTTGGAGGTCAAAACGTCACATTTGGAGGGTTTGACGTCACCCAAGGGCTAGGGTTTTGGTGGTGATCATGGAAACATAACACCTTTGATGGAAAAATATCTTGCAATGAGGAGTATAACTTGTCTTGAGGACATGTGGCCTTTGGAGGCCTAACACTATCTCCTTCAGCCCAACAACTTGGCCAAAGTGCCAAAACGTCACTCATTAAGGAGATGACGTCATATTTTAGGGTTTTTCTTATGTGCAATTTTAAAATTATGTTGTAAAGGGGAAAAGTAAGGGTATTTCCCCCCCTACTTTATGGTTTTCCGTAAATTTAAGTGAACAAACACTTCTTAGATCATTTTTATAAATAAGGATCATTTCCTTTTCGTTTTATCATAGCCCTCCCATTGTGAGAAGACTACTTCGTTGAAATTTGCGCCCTCTTTGGGAAACTTGGATATCTCTCTCCCTTACAAATGTCTTTTGGTGATTTCTATTGGTGTATTGTAGAGCTATGGTGGTGCACACCTCTTGGAGGCTTACTCTCTTGCTTTGTGATGGAATTTGCTTGGTGAAATAGGGTTTTATATGGCATCTATCTTGGAATTGCTAAGAAAAAACTGCAATTCATTAGTTCTTCTTGTTGTTTTCATAGTGTTATTGGTCAAAACCCTAGGAAGAGTATAAGTGCATACACACTCCATCAAGCTTCATCTCATTGCTAGTTTATAAGTCATTTTAGGACAAGGTCGCTAGGAGGAGTACAAGGGTGTACACCCTCCTAGATTTACCTAAGTTTGATTTGCATGCCCTAGGGAATAAAAGGGTTTACAGCCCTAGCGATATGCGCAAGATCCCATCTGTGAGGAAAGAAGTGTTGAAGTTATTGAAAGTACCTGCCGAAAAGGAGGACCCTCCAAAAATATTGAATACCATGTATATTGATCGACATAAGGATAGTAAAACTCCCTTCTATCTTTCTTTGGGGGTAAATGGTCTCCATATGAACAATTGTATGCTGGACTTTAGAGCCTCAACAAATGTGATGTCCTTCAAAGTAATGGAACAACTTAGTTTGAAGACGATCCAACCTTATGAAAATGTTTATGGTATTGATTCCAAGAAGGTCAAAGTTTACGGGCTTTGTGAAGATGCTAAAATTTACCTGATTGTCTTTCCTCATATCAACCTCATTATGAACATAATGGTGATTGATGTTCCATATCCTTGGGGAATGCTTCTATCAAGAAGTTGGTCCACTGGTCATGGGGGTTTCCTTAGTATGGATCTCACCCACACATATATTCCCATGGGGGATGGCACTTTTCAAATTCTATATAGTTGGGAGAGGGATAAGAAGCATGTAATCAATCCCAATAGCCATGATTACACTAGTGAGTGTGACTTTGTTGTACCTCGCCAAATCATAGAGTATGATCCATGGGGCCTACCTTTTTCACATGAAGATTGCATAGATACGCTACTCCCAAGGATGGATGATACAAGGAGAAACTTGTGAAGTCTTAAGGGAAATAACCAGGGTCTATCTAGATATTAAATAAAGAATATAGAGAGAAAAAAGAATGTAAGAAGGCCATTAAAGATGTAGTCAACACAAAACCTCCTTCATACCCTTACATCGAGAATATACCTTAAATAACTACAACGAAGGAAGTCTTGCGTTCATATGGGATAAGAGGAACAGAAATCCTAAATATGATCAGAATGATAACAACTTTTGGCTTGGCCCTTACGTCATCAAGAAGAAGTCTAAGAAAGAGAAATATTACTTAACAACCTTGGACCGGAGAAATATTCCATTTCCAGTGGATGGGTCTCTTCTCCGACCCTAAATTCAAGGTACTTGACTTTTTCATGCCCCAGGCCCCAGGTAAGTAGGTAGGTCGTCTTTATTTCTTGCATTTACATCTTTATTGCTCATAGTGGTTTAACTGCATTTCATGTTTCATTTTACTTTACTTGCATATTGCTTTCATTATATTACATATTTAGTTTATAAATTTTCTGAAAACGGTGCAAAATTTTCTTCTATAGATTGGTTGTCAATTTTGAAATTTTGATTTTGATGTATATGGACAAAGGGTGATAGATCCACCCAATATTTTACAGTTTTATCTTTCAGTGTAGGCACATGTCCGACCAAAAGATGTTGTGGTTATCATGCACTCTACAACGAGTACATGTCCCCGAGTAAGAGCCATATGTTATCCCCATTTCGTAGGGATAACTAAGGAGATGATGTCTTGAGGCCCTCATGTTGTAGACATGGAGTATCGAGAAACAAATGGCTGAAAATGTCCACTTGCACAAACAAAGGCCCACCTCACCACAATAGATCTCAGATTCATCATGACGATATCTGCCACATCAGCTTGTTTTTGAAAGACATTGAGTCTTGCTCCATGAGGTACAAGCCATGTATTATGGTGAGTGTCATTTCAATATTTGAGGCATTTGAGTGTGTTACATTTAAAGTTGCTTTTGATTATGTAACTTCTTCTTGGAAGTTATGCTCTTTTCCATGTTTCACCTTGGTGGTTGAAATTGCGCCCTAGTAAGTGGTCACCCTTAGGGATGGGTTTGCTACTGGAAGGTCCCCTTGAAAAGTCATCGTAGCATTCCCAATCATACTTACCACTTTCCACACTTCATCCCCTCACATCCTTATCTTTTGGGATTTTCGGGTGTACTAACCCAAGAAGGGATTGTCCCTCATTTCATGGGAAGAAGGGGTTGAATGCCCAAAGGAAATGTAGCTGAAAAAAATAAAATCCAAATCATAACCTTCGATACACTTTCCCAAAAGAGGTCTTGAGACCAATGAAATGTTTCTCCTAAAAATTCAAATACCTGTAAAATAAAACATATATATAAATGTCCCACTTGTTGAGGGATCTACATAATTGCGTTACAAGATAGACTTTACCCCCATGGCACTATGTGTATCTCTCCCTTCAAGTGACATTGTGGTACTTCCCCCCAAGATATATGTTTCCCCACAAGGAGTACCCAACCGTTCTAGACCTTAATTAATTAATGACATTAAATGGGATTGGAAAAAGGATGCATTGAAAATGAAGGTGCAAGACACCCTCTACAAAGGCGCCCATAAATGAGACACTACGATCCCTTGAATTTCATGAACCCCATGCCCAAAAATATTTCCCCCATCCACTTCATCTTCTCCACATGACTTAGAGGGGGGTCCACCTGGTAAACATTCCTTGACTTAGGGGATGATTCACCCAATAGATCACTTTGTCAACTCTCCCGTACCTAAACTTGGCAAGTTGCATAGGGTCTTTGAACACTTTTTTAATTTGATGAAGCGGTTTTTAATGCACATTCTTAGGTAACTCTTTTATTGATTTGATTTACTTATCATTATATGTTTGACTTGATATCCTTGGAGGGCGTATTCATTGTCTTTGCAGGACCTTGCTTGGTGGACAATTTTGGAGGAACAAGCCTAGATTGGGTTTCTTTGGGGCATGAAGCCCACATATAGGATACTATGGTCTGCACACCATATGATGATGGTATATTTTGGAGGCTTGAGAGACACCTTGTATGATCTCACCTAACCCCTCCAATCCCAACGTTTTTCCTTTGGAGGTCAAAGCATCACATTTGGAGGACTTGACGTCACCCTAGGGATAGGGTTCTGGTCGTGATGATGGACACTTGGAACCTTTTATGGAAAATTCCCTTGCAGTGAAGAGGATAACTTGGATTGAGGACACATGGCCTTTGGAGGTGTAGAGCTATCTCCTTCAACCCCGACGACTTGACCAAAGTGCCAAAACGTCACTCATTAAGGAGATGACGTCATATTTTAGGGTTTTTCTTATGTGCAATTTTAAAATTATGTTGTAAAGGGGTAAGGGTATTTGGCCCCCTAATTTGTGGTTTACCCTAAATTTAAGTGGACAAACACTTCTTAGAATATTTGTGTAAATAAGGATCATTTCCTTTTCATTTTATCATAGCCCTCCCATTGCGAGAATACTACTTGGATGAAATTTGCGCCCTCTTTGGGAAACTTGGATATCTCTCTCTCTTGCAAATGTATTTTCATTATTTATCTTGGTGTATTGTAGAGCTAAGGTGGGGTGCACCTCTTTGAGGCTTACCCTCTTTCTTTGTGGTGGAATTTTCATGGTGAAATAGGGTTTTATATTGCATCTCTCTTGGAATTGGTAAGAAAAATCTGCAATTTGTTAGTTCTTATTGCTTGTTTCATAGTGTTATTGGTTGAAACCCTAGGAGGAGTATAAGTGCATACACCCTCCATTAAGCTTCATCTCATTTCTATTTGATAAGTCATTTTTGGATAAGGTCGCTAGGAGGAGTACAAGTGTGTACACCCTCCTAGATTTACCTAAGTTTGATTTGCATGCCCTAGGGAATAAAAGGGCTTACAACCCTAGGGATATTGTAGATCCAACTCTTATATACAAGACTCCATTTACCCAATATCTTAAAAGGCACTAATCTGAATTTTTCATTGGAGAAATAAAATTGCTTGCATTGGGTAATGTGAGTTTACGAGATTTTCAAACTATTTGAAGTGGAATCAATTTTATGCTCTACTAGCTTGCTTGAGCCACTAGGGAATCCTCTTTGGACAATGATATATTATTTTCGTTATAACATTAAATATACATCCATTAGGGCTACAACAAATTTCTCTCAAACTTTTACTTTTTCTCTCTTTTCAACCGTCAAAATTTGTCAGAAAGTTGCCATAATAATCTACTAGTCATCGTGCATATTTTTGGTGGTTTACTTGTAATTTTTGGTGGTTGGATTTTTCTTCTGTATAAATATTTTTCTACAGCCACAAGGATGTCATAATATCTCTGAAATAACATATTTTAACATCCCTCTAATACCACTAAATTTTGTGCTAAAGTATTGGGAATTAATCTACATGTTTTGTGCTTCATCTCCCAATAAATATTTGATGCTTTGAGTGGTTAAATCTGCAATAATTAGCTTTATTCATCACTAATAAATATTTTTGTTTACTGCTATAGTTTGGGACAAAAAACTTAACTTGCTTGTCCACTTAATATTTGATCTTGTATACTTGTCTCTTCTTGTGTCTCGGGCATGTGAAACTATTTTCCGTAGGTACTCAAGCACTTGGAAACCATTAAACATCTTTGAGACTTGTTTATAAGCCTTTCTCCACTTAGTAGTTTGACGGGTAGAACTTCCATAAACTCACTTTCCATCTCATTTCCCCCTAGGGTCACCCAACATTTCCCCCCTTATGTTGGATTTATCCTTCACTAAAGCGAGGGGAAAGTTTTTCTAAGGTGATAATGGGTAGACTCTCCCACAATTATCGTCATCTTGTGGATTGGATCGAGCTTTTCCCAACTTATAGTTTATGCGATAACAAAAACAATGTATTTATACATGTGTCATATTGATTAATAAATGCACATTCACATTTATTCTAATTGGTGTATGCAACATGATCTAATATCAATGAAACATATTATGTATAAAATTATATACTTAAACAATAAATAAAGATTTCATATATGCAATTGAATTAGTGAAAATAAATTAAACTGATATAAACATGTAAACTTGTATAATTAATTAACAACACTATAAATAAGATCAAGTAAACACATATATTTGAACCATATACAATTATATATAAAAAATATTATAAGTCAAGTATTATCACAATACATTTGAGTTTCCAGCTGAATATCCACTAATACATGGTGATCATTAATCATCTAGTCCATGAAAAAAAAAATCTCCATTATACTTTGAATTGCAACATCAAGCTTTGGGATAAGCACATGAAAATCATCTACATCAATGACTTTTACAAATATTTCAATGGTTGCTCATGAGTTAAACTTCCTTCCCTCATACCTCCCCACGATGGTAACCATAGGTCGGGGAATTTCAATAGGTGGATTCCCCTTCTCCATCGTTGTAGTCATAGCCTTGTAGGAAAGGTTGTGGACTATAGACCTATAAAACAATATGGATCCAAAGTGAGACTTCTTGAAAGATACCCTCTTGGAGGATCAAACTTTATAGCATGTTCTACAAAAGACAGAAATTATTAAATTGTTAGAACATTATGGATTATATGTTTTTTTTAACCAAAAGAAATAATGATAAAACTAACTATATACTCAATAACCTCATTTACAGAAAAAATTTCCAACAATTCCTAAAACAAAGATCAACTTTACAAAAGCATCTTCATCCATGACTAAAAGAATCTCACCAAAGGCAACCTCTGAAACTTTGGATATTTCTCTCAATGATAATAGATTGTCAACGATCCTATCTTAGAAAAGAGAAGAAGACATATATTTCTTCATGATATCTTTGTCTCGAGGTTGAGATTATATTCCATGTGTTGCGGGCATTGAGAAGTGAATCCCTTCAAAAGGTACAAGATCATTTCTTATTGTTTCTAAAAAAATCTCAAGTTGCCCCGATCTGTTGCATTAGGAAACACTAGATGCCTCACATTGCCTAACATAAAAAAAAGGAGATTCCATGTTAGTCAAAGAGAATGTAGGAGCCTTATAAGGATTATGGTTAATTGTTCAATTGTTCTAGTCAACATGGGAAATCTAAACATGAAGATACTATATAGTTGATTTCTAGTATATTCTTTTTACAGATTGCACAACACCGACTTGTGTTGAGTCACTGACAAACAATGATCTTTCTTCACCATGTGGCTCTATTATTCCTATGCAAATTGGGATTTTTCTTGGGGTGGCACCTTATGCTTCTTTTTGATTGGTTTCTGAGCTTGTTGTTGAGATAGCAATAGGAACATATCTAAAGAAAATTCAAGTTCAAATTATGGGAGAAAATGCAAACAATGAATATCGGGAGAAGACATATGTGAATGTCAATTTAGTGCCACTTGAAGAAAAATTTGATACTACTACTTATGTTAAGGTCCTAACTCGCACATAGGTAGATCAATGTATTCGGATGTAATAAAGGTCAATATTAATAAGACCTTTCAATAAAATAGAATAAGGCGGATGTAAGAAGACCTAA
>JZKD02S1727617.1:908089-958210 GCA_000966675.3 Picea glauca
CGTATATCATTTATGTGTATTGTGAAGATTATGCTGGATATTTTACTGTTATTCTGTCATTTCTAGCATTTCATTTTTGTTCTGCATATTTTATATATCTGGTATCTTGCAACTTCCCTATTGACATATGAAATATTTTGGCAAAAGAAGTTGATTAAACTCAAGCTACTAAGACATATATTTAAGCCTTTTAGACTATACACATGAATCAAGAAAAATGTAATTATGAAACACTAGTGTAATTATGCATTGGAAAAACCTCGTCATTATCTTCAAAAGTGTCTTCCCCAATTGATAGTGTTTTTCCAAGGTGAAGGAAAGTGGTAAAATCCCAGTGGTATCCCCCCCAATAAAAATGTCATTTTGAGCATAAACTTCATCAAATAATTTGAAATTTAGTGTGAAATAATATGTTTCTCAGTAGTGGGTAGATCATTGTTGGACAGGGAGTTCGAAGAATGAAGAATGAGGGCGCGTGCAAAAGTAGGAAGGACAGCAGTTAGGCATCAAAAGCAATTAGACGTGCAAAATAAGAAAGAACAACAATCGTGAATGTAAAAGAAAAATGTAGGCACAAATATAGGAAAATCACGCCCGAACAATAAGTTCTAATCATGAGTTGTCATAGGGGTTTGGGGATAAGCGAATATGGTTTTGAGCCTTAAATTCTATGTATAAATATGTAATGGGTTGGGAAGAATGGGGTTTGCTAAGAGAGTGAGAGAATAGGTTGTTTCTGTTGATAGAATAGACTGATAATGAGAGAGAGTCTATGTCTGAAGGTTTAGGGAGAGTTTGCAAAGAGAGGCTTGCACTGCAGAGCGACTAGGAAATATGGAGAAGTACATCATGATGTATCTATTGTAAGCGCAATGTGCAAGGTTGAGATGATTGCACAAAGAACAATAAATAAGCCAGTCGTTGTGGAAGTAGCCCAAGATTTGGGTGAACAATGTCAAATACTATGTCTGAATGTATTTTTATGTGATTGTCCATGAATGTTCTATTTATGCATAACTAGATCTAGATCTTTGTAGTAGATGATTGATGTGTAGTAAAGATGAATTTTACAGTGAAAAGTTTATTTTGAAGTTTGTGTCACACTGAAGCTGCATAGTTAAAGTTTTCTAATTAATCAAGGGAAAAGGGACAAATAATATGACACACAAAGTAGATACGTAGAAATGAACATGCTAATGGCCTCACATCCCCTCATCCCTGCAAAAACTTGGTTCATGTAGCCCCAATATATTCCTTGGGTGAGAATTCACTTGCATGTAGGTGATTTCGAAAGGGACAGTGTCTACAAGATTTTTTGGTTAGATAAATTAAATCTAGGGTCTTACAACCGCGTGCCAACAAATGGTTCCATTGTTGGGACCCAAAATCTGTAATTGAGGGAATGTTTTGGAGGCCAACTAAGAAAGAGACCATTGAATGGATAGAAAGGAAGGAACGCGAATTTTCTTGAAAAGAGAATAGAAACCTTAGGATCAGCGACGAGCAATGGATGCAAAGGTATGTGTACACATAACTGCATGATATTTTCTTTCGAAAATTTATGATTATCTTAACTGAGTGGTTAGAAATATTAGTGGTGAATACTGGAAGGTATATAACTACAGTGCCAAGGAACTGGACTCCTAAATTTGTAAGATAGTTGAATTATGTAAGTAATAAGACTTCTCATGCAATTTATTTCTGGTTGGACAACATATTGGGGGGTTATATTGCAGAATTTGTAGTGGATTGTACCCAGTCATACAATGTTGCAGAGCGGGATTTCTTTAAGGGTCCGCGCAAAAGGTTTATGAAAACATTGGATACCTGGATAAAAATGTTGTTGTGCGACAAGTGTGTGGTGACAATGGAGTCCGATTGCTAAGGGGATTCACACACATATGGGAACTAGGGGATGACCAGAGGATAGTCTGAAGGTAGGAAAGAATGAAGGAAGAAATGAAGAAGGAAGGGAGGGACTGAGGATGCAGAGAAACAAAAAAGGTGTATCAGAAGAGGAAGACGAGTTTGGAGTACTACGTAGTGGAAGAAGGTACAAGAGGTTGAAGACTGGGGCTAAGAAAGGGTAGTCCCGTAGTGAGTTTGAGAAGAGAGAATATTGCATAATATTATAGATCATAGAAATACTGCACGTAGAAGGAGAGGAAGAGAATTTGCAGTTGAGTCCTATAATAGAAGAACTGGTAAGTCCTACTCAAACTGCATCCTGTGTCGAGTCCACAACCCCGTGTGCATCACCTAGATCAGAGGTAACATTTGAGGATTTGTCAAAAGAACTTATAGTTTGCAAAGGAAGACAAAGTAGCAGTAGCCAGAGCAATGGAAGAAATGTGCTGAGTCAGAGTCAACCAAAATTTTCGAGGGGAGGTACTACACAAAACAACATGGCAGGGTTAGACAACACACAAAGATTACCCGAGTTCTTGGGGGTTGAGTCGAAGGACCTAGAATAAAATATATTTGTATGCAAAGAATGTCCAAGACAAGGCTGCAAATATTATGTAGTTGGAAACAACTTTTAGAGGTCGCGCATTAGTCTGGTATATGAAAATGGAGAGTACCACACCTACAGGACAAGAAAGGACTTTAGCAGAAATTAGACAAGAATTGTTGAAAGAGTTCAAGAAGCCAAAGTTTGAGTCACAGTGCATTATGGAGTTGAAGAAAATAAAACAAGTGCATAATGAGTTAGTTTGGGACTATGATCAAATATTTAAGGATTTGATGGGTAGGTTGACATTCCAGATACCTGATCAACAACAACAAGAATGGTTTATTGCAGGACTACTACCACACATTCGTCAACCATTGATTCAACAAAAGGTTGCATCACAACTTAAAGCTTTGGAGATTTCGATGAAGATAGAATCATCTCCTGTAGGAGATGGTGGGGGCATGGTGCAAGTCCAGACATAGTTAGATGCCTTAAAACTTCAATTAGCAGAGCTTACAAAAGGGAAGGAGAAGTGGGAACAAGTATGGTGTACCAAGTGTAGGACTGAAGGCCACCCTAAGGACGAATGCCCAACATTTGCACAGTATTTGGCGATTGGAGCACCAAATCTATTACCAGGAGGAGCATATTGTGAAATATGTAAGAAATGGGGACATCATTTGACTGAGTGTCCGTTACTACAGAAATACCAGAGTACGCCAAGGAACTTATTTTTCAACTTTTTCAAGTCAGTCGGGCACAAAGAGAGGGATTTCCATGCATTTGATTTTATGAGAGAGCACACTTCATATATGTATAGGATTTAGGAGGAGAATGCAACGACAGAGGGAGGTGGTCCATAGTATAACAATCAGAGAGGATTTAATCTAGGAAATCGAGGAGGATTTGGCAGGGGTCGAGGTAGAGGAAATTTTGGTAGAGGAGGTAGAGGACCAATGATATGTTACAATTCTAATCAACCAGGACATTTAGCTAATGACTTCCATAATCCTTGTACATCCTGCACATATTGTAGAGCATTGGATCACGCGACAGAATACTGTCCTCAACTACTTGTGAAGTGGCAAGAAAGAGGGAATTAGAACCAAAACCCAAATCAGAACGTACAAAAGATATCAATTGAGAAATGCAATGCAGGACCTAACACATCAATTGTTACGCATGTAAGAGATAGAACAGGGGCTAGTGCGATGAATGGAGGGAAGCATGTTGATTAATGGGTGAGGAAATCAACGTGACCTATGCTGAAATTTTACCCTCAGTAAGAAAAGGAGATGTATCAAAGGGAAAGAAAGTAGATAATATGACCAGATTAGGTAGCATCAACATCATATGTGCCTCTTGTCTATGATCGTACTATACCAGAAAAGCCGCTTGAGAAGGTAAGTACTCTAAGATAATTTCTAAGAAGTTGCGTAGAGTTGATGAAAGATGAAACTGTGATGAATGCATTATGTGAAGTGATTGATCATTGCGCATAAGAACAAGAAATTCCTTCCTCACAAAGGGTAGTGAATCATGTACTGCATAAAAACAGGACCAATGGAGAGTTCAGATTAAGTGTGCAGATTGGGGAATATGATGTGGATAACGTTATTTTATACTTGGGTTATGATGTAAATGTGTTACCAAATTATACATGGGAAATGATGGGGAAACCCAATTTAATTTGGTATCCTATTCAGTTAAGGTTGGAAAACTAGCACAAGATAGTAACAATTGCCTGATTGACAAAAGTACCTATAAATATAGATGGCATGTGCAATGTAGCATATTTTGAATTCATTGAGATTGTGGATGATATTCGGCCATATCCAACACTAATAAGGTTAGAATGGGAGTTTAACAGAGAGACAATCATTAATCTAAAGAGGAGGGAAATGATATTTGAGGTAGGAAACTTGAAGGTTACTGCACCATTAGATCCAACAGAAGAAAAGAGGTATATCGAACTAGCGAGAGGGAACAAAATTGGCAACTTGTATAATATGATTGCGTGAATGGATAACTATGTTAACCCCACTATAGATGGTGCACTAAGTTGGAGAAGCATTAGCTCATGTGTGTCAGATTTCGAGGAAGGTCTGGAACATTGGCAAGGGAGGATGCATGAAGTATCAACTAGACGATGTGAACACATAACTCGATCATTATGTTGGATTGGAATGGAGTTATGTGATCCACCCAAGTATGATGAATTGACTGATATATGCTCATTTGTAAAGGAGTTTGAGTTGCAGGTACCCAAACAACAAAGACTGTTGGCACTAAATGTTGTCTTAAAGGCCACTCCAACCAGATGGTGGGTTGCACATAAGGAGGGAATGGAAGACTGGTCACAGTGTGGAAGACTAATGCAAGTAACATTTGGTATCGAGGTTGAGTATATTGTGCATAAATATACAGGGGTAAGTGATTGTTGTGGATAAATTCATAAATGCAGACATAAACAAATATCCCTAGTTAACGAACCTGAAACTAGAACAAAACAAGACATAACACACTCCTTTCCTTAAATTCAAATGAAATGCAAAAGGATAGAAAACTCATGCCTTTTTAACTAACGTTTGTCCTTATTGATTGTAGCTCCAAGCTTGATCCAATGCCTTTTAAAGACAAAGACATGTAAAAAGGATCAAACATAACCAATGAAAGTAAAAAACAAACATATATTTCAATGAATCTATGTAAATAGCCAAGGAGAAATACAAATAAAAACCATTGACAACATTTATTAGGAAAGGAAAATGCATAACTATATTAATAAATCAAGAAGTAACTTACAACCAAACGTTGGCATTGACAAACTCCTTCCAGCAGTTCAATGTTCCAATACCAAGCAACCTCCATTAATTCCATCACCATCTCTTGAACACTTTAGCCCAAATCTCTTAGGACCAATATGAAGTCCATGAACTCTCAATTACAAACCAAGAGCTATTCTCAATTCACCATCATTTTATTATTCATCACCTATTAGCCTTTCCGTTTAGAAGATGCCTCCATTTATAGATTGGAGAGGAAGCCATGAGGAGTTTAGGATCTCACTAAATCAGGAGAGATGGCTATGATCCAAACCGATCAACAAACAACTCATCATCGTAGTTTCTCTTCTAGAAGCTTCAATAATTTCTTCTTTTTTTCCACGTACAAAGGTTGTCACACTCTTAAACCTGAGCAAAAAGTGACATTTTCGCTCCTTCCAGTGATGTGGAGTGCGGCAAGTGAAGTTGTTGCACCTTGCTAAAAAGAAACAAGCTTGTAATTTGGGGATTTTTTAGAGTTGATCCTTCCCAAGAAGATTTTCTCTCAATTTTCTTCCAAAGTTCTATGCTTTAAATGTCAAAGAATAGGTAGTATCACTTGCTACAAAAAAATGTTGTATAACAATGATCCAATTGATCATGTTGAGCAGTGAAGATACATATGAAGTTTGATCACAAAGAAGGAATGGATGCACAGGTTTATACATACACCGAATAAAATTCATAAGAACTGGTTTTTGGAACTAGAAATGTGCAGAGAAACAACAAAATGGGACTGACTAATTCAAAGGTTTAAGATAAAATTTACTTTTGAACATGAATCTCCATCAGTAGATGCAACTTTACAGGTCATTAGAAACAAGGTTTTTTTAGAAGAAGAGACGAGGTAGTACCTGTGTGTAGTGTGCACAAAGCTTCTATGATTGTTCATGAATTATTGGAATGTTATAATGTTGCTAAAGAAGAACACAATGAGGAATATACAAGTACCTGAAACTTAGGGGGAAACAAAGGAAAACCCAAAGTTTGCACAGATAGGCGATTATTGGAATGATGAAATTGTGGAGTAGATTGCATATTTACTACACGAGTATCAATATCTATTCCCAACTATGCTCTCAGAGATGAAGGGGATAATTGGTGAGACATAGACCCTATAGGTTAAAAACGAAGTATAAAGAGAAGTTGAAAGCAGAGATAGACCGAATGTTGGAAGCAAGAATCATTGAACTAGTTATGGAATTGGAATGGCTAATTCCAATGGTAGTACAAGATAAGAAAACAAGGGGAATCATGATTTGTGTAGACCTAAGGAAGCTAAATGATGCATGTTTGCATTATCCATTTCCAACACCTTTCACATATGAAGTATTAGAGTATGTAGGGGGGCAGGAGGCCTATTGTTTCACAGATGGCTTCTTAGGATATCACCAGATAAGGATTACGCAAAAATAAAAACATAATACTACATTTGCGACTGAGTGGGAAAGTTATTAGAACAAAATGATTCATTTTGGGTTGAAGAATACACCTGCAGTGTTTTCAAGAGTAGGTGTAGCAACTTTTAAAGAATTTATTCATAAGTTCCTTGAAGTTTAATTAGATGATTTGATTGTATTTAGTGTATTGAAATATAACATAGAAGTACTCAGGTTAATGTTGGATAGATGTATACAATGTCAGATTTCACTAAATTTGATGAAATGTATTTTCTGTGTGCCTTTGGAATTTTGTTGGGCCATGTGGTATGTAAGAAGGGATTACTAGTGGATCCAACCAAGATTGCAGTGATTTTAGATTTACAACCACCCACATCAGTCAAACAATTGAGAGAAACCATCGGTCATACATGATACTATAGGAAGTTCATTAAGGTTTATGCACATATTACATCACCTATGGAGAAGTTGTTAAAGAAAGAAGCTAAGTTCCAATGGAATGGGGATTGTTAGAAAGGCTTGGATACATTGAAGCAGAAATTAGCAACTGTGTCAATTTTGATCTTCCCATATTAGAAGGAGTTCCATATTCATGTGGATGTGTCATCCATAACATTAGGCATAATACTATCTCAATTAGGGAAAGGAGACATAGAACACCCAATTGCTTTTGCAAGCTGAAAGCTGGGAACAACAAAAAATAATTACAGTACCACAAAATGAGAAGGGTTGGCAATGGTATATGTGTTGTAGAAGTTTAGACATTGTTTATTGGGTTTTCATTTTAAGATATATACAGACCATACTACGCTAAGATACTTAGTGAACAAGCCAGTGTTGGGGGGAGGATATGCAAGTGTTTACTAATGTTTTAGGAATATGATTTTGAGGTTGTTGTGAAACCAGAGAAGTTGAATGTAGGAACAAATCACTTATTGCGCATACTATCAGGAGAAGATACAGGGAATCTAGATGATGGCTTGTCGAATGCATACTTATTTGCAGTTAAAATGGTGGACGACTACTTCACAGAAATTATGCAGTTTTTAAGTACAGGAATGGCCCTGCCAGACATGACAGTGGTGTATGAGCCTGCACACACTAGCTTGGAATTTAATCGCTCAGCGAATCTCCTGCTGTCAAGGGCAAATTGCTCTGAGTATATATACTCAATTTTGATATTTTTGTAAGGGTCGATGGTTGAGCTAGGCTCCCGCATTGTAAAGTTTTGATGAAGCATTCGTTTTCTTGGTTATGCAATTGTATCTGAGACTTTTTGTTTAATGAAAGTCAGGTTCTTTCCATCTCTCTGTAAACACTGCTTTAAGACACTCGGAATTGGAAGATCCGGTCGAGGGTGATTGTGTTGTTGTGATGTATGTTTGATCATGGCAACATTTTTACTAGTTTTAAATCAATTTCCTATGTCATCTTTTCTCTCTTACACTGAGTAACTCGGAATTGGAGGATCTAGTCGAGTTGTTATATCAGCATTGTGATGAAGGTTTGATCACCATGTTGTTGTAACTGTGTCACTTAGGCACATCCTCAGTGTCTTGTATTTCTTCTCCAAGTTGTTGGAAGGCCTGATGCCCATACTAGCTAGGAAAACCCTAGGAGGGTGTAAACCCTTTTACTCCTCCTAGTATTCATTTATGAAACGAGTTATTTCAAGACAAAATGATGGGATTAGTGGGGTTGTATGCCATATACTCCCCAAAATATTAGAAAATTAACCTTGCAACCAAGAAAATAAACAATAACAAGAGATATTCCTTACCTAGTCCAAGCATTGACAAGATAAACCTCTTTTTTACCAAGAAAATCCACCGTAAAGCAATAAATAAGCCTCCACAAGACATAATGCATCATCATCCATCCAATAGCCAAACATAAACCATTACAAGGGCAATTGACAAGAGATATATGCAAAATTAACTAAGTAGGGTGCAAATTTCAGCCAAGGAGTCTCTCTCACAAAGGAGAGCTATGATCAAATGAGATTCAAATGATCTATATTTTAAAAAAATGTCTTAAACATAGTTTGTCCACATAAATTAGGGTAAAACATAAGACAAGGGGTCAACAACCCTTATCTTACCCCTTTACAAAGATAATATTATTTAATTCAACCAAAATTTGAAATTGCACAAGGAAAACCCTAAAGAGATGACCTCAACCTCCTTTGAGGCCACGTTTTGGCACTTAGGATAAGTCGTTGGGCTTGGAGATGGGTGCACTAGGCCTTTAAAGGAAATATGTCCTCAATACTTGAATTTTCCTCACGGTCCAAAGCCTTCTTCCTCCAAAACATGCCATGTGTCCTCATCACCACTCAAAATTCCCTCAAGCATGATGTCAACCCCGTTAAGGTGGCATTTTTGGCCTCTAAAGCAAGTTGTTTGACTTGTGAGTGCATGGTGAGGTCATCCAAGGTGTATTCTAGGCCTCCAAAGGCAATTATTCTTCATCCGACATGTGGGTCCTAATATCCAACCCGTGGGATTCAAGCCCCATGGAAGCCAAAGTTAGTCTCGTTCCTACAAAACTATCCACCAACTGGGTCCTGCAAAGACAAATGGATACACCCTCTAAGGATCTCAAGTCAAAGCATCATAAGGAGTAAGTGAAATCAATAAAATATCCATTCAAGCAAGTACATCCAAACTACCCCATCAAAAATAAACTAATGCTCAAAGATCCCATGCAATTTACCAAGTTTGAGTATGGTAGGGTTGACAAAACGACCTATTGGGTGAATCGTCCCTCAAGTTTAGGGGTGTTTCCTAAGGGGACCTCCTTGTAATTCATGTGGGTGATGTATTATGGATAAGGGGAAGACTTTTGGGCATGGGGTTCATGACATACAAGGGGTTGTAATGTCTCACTTGTCTTTGATTTTTTAGAAGAAACTTTTCATTGCTCTCAAGACCTCTTTAGACAAGCATCTAGAAGGTTCATAATCAAGATTTTATCTTTTTCCAGCCACAAACCTATGGGCCTTCAACCCTTTCTTCCCATGAAGTGAGGGACAACCCCTTCTTGGATCAGTACACTCGAAAAACCCAAAAGGTGAGGAGATGGGGGGATGAAGTGTGGAAAGTGCCAAGTATGGTCGAGAATGATATGATGACTCATCAAAAGGACCTCCCAGTAGAATACATATCCCCAAGGGTGACCCACTTACTAGGGCACAATGTCAACCACCAAGGTGAAACGGGGCACATATCATAATGTCCAAGCAAATTTCACATAATAAAAAACAATAATAGATGTAACAAAATCAAATGCCTCAAATATTGAAATGACACTCACTATAATACCTAACTTGTACCTCATGGATAAAGACCCAATGTCTTCTAGAGGCCAACTGATGTGGTGGATACCGTCATGATTAACCTGGAGTTGTGGTGGTGATGTGGGTCTCCATTTGTGCAAGCGGACATTGTTGGTCAATTTGTCTCTCGGTACTCCATGTATGCAACCTGAGGGCCTTGAGACATCATCTCCTTAGTTATCCCACAAAATGGAGATAACAAGACCATCAATACGTATGACTGGGAAAGTATAGGCTACCACGTTTTACTTTTTAAAGATGGCAATAAGACGCAGAGTGTTGAAGATCTCACCATATGTGATTGGGTTCCCTACACCCGAAATGCAGAATTAGGTACAACGACTAAGTCACCTGGACTTATTCATTTCATAGATGTCGACAACAATACTACAAGTCTTTCACATCGGTATTGCGTAGGAGATACGATTCCACATAGAATCAACATCAAGCGAGTTGGAGAAGGTATCGACCAAGAAGATAGAGCTTCAACAAGAGTATCCAACTGCTTTATAGGAGAAGAGTGCGGTTGAGGAAAAGGATAAAAGGATATTGAAGGAGAAGAGTGAGGTTGAGGAAAGGGCTGAGGGAATATTGAAGGAGAAGGATGAGGCTGAGCAACAAGTAGAGTGAATACAACAAGCCATACAAAAAATATACAAGGATATTCTAGAAATGTCGATGGTGGTAGAAGACTTCAGTGAAGTCATTAAAGGATTCCACACCAGGATCAAAGACTTGGAATCATGCAGTACACCAGAGACACCACTGAAGGAAAATATAGAAAGAGAAAGAATTTTTATGACCACAATAGCAAGTACTGAGAGACTAGAGGAGGAATGCACGAAGCTATGTGAGGAAAGCATGCAGATTTGATCAAACTTGATAGAGGATCTAGAGATGAAGGTTGTGGAAGCTAGATTAGGGGATGCGCAAGAAAAGGAGTAGAAGGCTTCAGAGAACATAAGTATGATGCCACTAGCGGAGCGCATGGCGACCATAATGGCACAAAGGCAGTCATACAATCAAATAGAAAAGATAAGGGACCAACATAAGGTTCTCCAACAATGATTAGTACTACTACAGGACGAAGCACTAAGGGTAATAGGGGAATTGGAAACTGTGCAAGGCAAGGTAAACCAAGTAGCACATGATAGTGAGGAGAAACTCATGACTTTCACTGCATAGGTCGTAGAGGAGATTTTGGAACAAGAAGCATAAGTCAAGAAAGAAGTCGTGACATCAAAGGAAACCTCCCAAAATTTCATCGAATCATGGAGGGGTGCGACACAACAGGCTTAAGTGGCTCGGGATGAGCCACATGTGAGCGTTGGGGGCGCGTTGGACATGAGAATGAGGGTGCATGCAAAAGCGGGAAATATAATAGTTAGAAATGTAAAAGCAGATAGACACGCAAAAGAAGGAAGAACAACAGTCGAGAATGTAAAAGCAACATGCAGGCGTAAATGTAGGAAAATCATGCCCGAACAATGAGTTGCAATCATGAGTTGTCATAGGGTTTTGGGGATAAGAGAATAGAGTTTTGAGCCCTAAATTCTAATTATAAATATCTAATGGGTTGGGAAGAATGGGGTTCGTTAAGAGAGTGGGATAAAATATTGTTTCTATTAAGAGAATACGTTGAGAGTGAGAGAGGGTTTATGTCTGAAGGTTTAGGGAGAGTTTTCAAATAGAGGCTTGCACTGCAGAGCGACTAGAAAAGATGGAGAAGTACATCATGTTGTATCTATTGAAATTACAATGCCCAAGCCTGAGATGATTGCACACAGAATAATAAAGGAGACAGTCGTTGTGGACATGGCCGAAGATTTGGGTGAACCACATTAAATACTATGTTTGAATGTCTTTTTATGTGATTTTCCATGAATTTTATATTTATGCATAACTAGATCTAGATCTTTGTAGTAGATGATTGATGCATAGTAAAGATGAATATTACAATGAAAAGATTATGTTGTAATTTGTGTCACACTGATGCTGCATAGTTAATGTTTACTAATTAATCAAGGGAAAAGGGGCAAAGAATATGACGCACAAGGTAGATAAGTAGGAATGAACATGCTAATGGCCTCACATCCCCTCATCCCTACAGAAACTTGGTTCTTGCATCCCCAATAGATGCCTCGGGTGAGACTTCACTTGTATGTAGGTGATGTCGAAAGGGTCGGTGTCTATAKGGTTTCTTGGTTATATAACTTGAACCCATGGTCTTACAACAACGTGCCAACAATCACACTTTCTCCTATATCCTTTTCTGAAAGGACCTGCAAGATGAGACCAAATATATTTTACAGGATGTTATTGGTTAAACAATCAGAGTAAAAAGTAGTTGTAAAAAATATGGTGTTTCACCAATCTTAGTTTGATGATCACATTTTTCTCGTTCTATGATTGAGGACATTCCATTAATAAAATGAAACTCATATAATATAGAACAAATCATTTGTACAAGTATATTTATATTCTCTTCCTTGGAAGCCATCAGTCTAAATGCTCTCATCAATAAATTGAAGTAAGAGTATACAATCAAGGGTTTTCAAGCAAGAATTCACAACATTCCCCTCCTTGTCACATTTGGCCTCAAACAACAAACTAAAAAAGATTGGCACAAATATTTGCATGAGATTTCCCTGCATAATATTCCATATACACTAGCAATGTCAATAGATTGTAACAAGGTATGGTTAGAAAAGGATAGATAAAAGACTAACAACATACCACTCTAATGTCACCCACAAATATAAACATTTATAGACTTAAACATTATATTTTAACTCAGATATATTTCCAACATCCAAGATATTTATAAATTGTGCCATTGCTCTTGATCTCCTATGCTCCTGCATAAGTAAACAAACTCCAATCAACATCTAGATTTATTTCAACACAAAGAAAAAAAATAGGGAGAATAGGAAAGTAAAGGCATGCGATCAAACATGAATGTGAAGAATGTTGTTGAAGAAGTCCACTTCTACATCTATGTTGGAAAGAGGTTTGCATTCATTCAAAGTTGCAATACAAAAAAGGCTAAGTAACATTTTTGTACTTGAATATTGTTTGTGTGAAAGGACTTTTAAATTTGGGATTTAAACAATATTCAAGTAACAAAACTGCTGGCGTATCTATAAATCATCCGAAGTTTTCTTCATCAACAACATCATCATTCTCAAAGGAATGCCATCATCATCTGCATCAATATGTATTAGTATAAAAACGGATACATCATCATCATCACAGCACAAGGTTGGCCCATCACAGCACTAGACGGGCTCTATGCCACAGTTATTAAGCTGGTAGCTCAGTGCAAGTCACATCTTGTTTTACGTCTAACAACTAGGTCAGAAGCAAGGTATACATCATCTTGTTTTACGTCTAACAACTGGGTCAAAAGCAAGGAATACATCATCTTGCTTTGTGTCTAACAACTAGGTCAGAAGAAAGGAATCATCTTGCTTTACATCGAACAACGAGGTCAGAAGCAAGGAACACACACATCATCTTGCTTTACGTCTAACAACGAGGTCAGAAGCAAGGAATCATCTTGCTTTACGTCTAACAACGAGGTCAGAAGCAAGGAACACACACATCATCTTGCTTTACATCTAACAGCGAGGTCAGAAGCAAGGAGTCATCTTGCTTTACGTCTAACAGCGAGGTCAGAAGCAAGGAACACACACATCGTCTTGCTTTACGTCTAACAACAAGGTCAGAAGCAAGGACTCATCTTGGTTTACATCTAACAGCGAGGTCAAAAGAAAGGACTCATCTTCTTTTACGTCTAACAGCGAGGTCAGAAGCAAGGAATCATATATACTCCCCATTTTAGGAAGAGTCTTTTCGAACTATACCAAGCTTATCTCGAAAGTGTTCAAACTTTACATGAGATAGAGGTTTGATCAACACATCAACAACTTGATCATCCGTCCTAACATACAGGAGCTTCAAGGCTCCTCTCTGTACCATATCACGGATGTAATGATAGTGAATCTTTATGTGCTTCGACCTGTCATGGAATACATGATTCTCTGTCATATTCATGCAGCTCTGGTTGTCACATAGGATCGTGGTTGCTTCCATCTCTAGGTCAAATAGACTGGTCAGCAACTTTCAAAGACATATAGCTTTGTGGCTAGCAGAACATGCGACAATGTACTATGCTTCCATTGTGATGAGAGAAATACTTGATTGCTTCCTACTCTGCCACGAGATCATGGTTGATCCACAACTGAAACAACATCCGTAAATGTTTTTTCTGTCAGCAACGCTTCCTGCCCAATCTGAATCAGTGTATCCACTCAATGTGAAATTGTGATCTCCGTCATAACTGAAACCACAATCTAATGTACCTTTAAGGTACCTCATCACATGTTTTGCAGCCACTAGGTGAACATGTCTGGTCTGGTGTTCGTCAAGTACATCAGTGATCCAATAATCTGTCTGTACAATGTGGCACTATCAATTCTGACAAAGTATCGACCAACAGCTTCAGCTTCGCTTCCATGGGTGTATTCATGGGCTTGCATTCCAACATGTCGAATCTCTTCAGTATTTCGACTATATACTTCCCTTGGTTAAGAAAGATCATCTATGGACTCTGCCATACCTCAAGACATAAGAAATAATGCATTAGGCCAAGGTCTTTCATTCCAAATTCCGAGGCAAGTCTCTTTTTACATTCAGCAATGAGCTTTCTTCTCCAATTAAGAATAAGTCATCCACATATAGCAGTAAGATTACTGGCTCATTATCCATAATTTTGAAGTAGAGATTTGAGTCTGTTTTACTCTTGGTAAAGCCTAAGCTCGTCAAGAAACTGTCTATACGGCCATACCAAGCTCTAGGAGCTTGCTTCAATTCGTATAAGGCTTTCTTCAATCTGCAGACATGAGACCTCATGTTTTCAACCTCAAATCCTTGAGGTTGCTCTATATACACTTCATTTTCGATGACACCGTTTAGGAAAGTTGTCTTCACGTCCATCTAGTGCAACTTTCACTTCATCTTAGCTGCAAGAGATATGATGGTCCTGATCGAAGTGTATCTGGCCACAGGAGCGAATGTATCTTCATAGTCCATGCCTTCTTTCTGGGAAAAGCCATGAGCGACAAATCTTGCTTTATATTTATCAATACTTCCATCAGCAGCATGCTTTATTTTGAAGAGTCATTTTGATGATACCACATCCTTACTTTTTGGTTTGGGAATTATTTCTCATACATCGTTCTTTATTATGGATTGGTATTCCTCTGTCATGTCATATGCCCATTCTTTTCTCTGAATGGCTTCTTCAAAGCAGGTAGGCTCTGCTTCTAGGAGATCACACATCAAAGCCGTATAACTAGAGAATGACTTTGGTCTTTTCACCTGTCTTGTAGTTACTTCGGGAACACCATATTTCTCTCCATCTTAAATAAGCTCTCTAGCTCAAGCTGGCTTTATTTTATGGAGGATCGTCATCTGAGGAGGTTCTTACACTTCTACTATATCATGGTCTTATAGAAGTTCCTCATCAAGGGAAGTTATGACTTCCCTCACTAGTTCTACAGCTCTAGGAACCTCCCTCATCGCAGTATTGGGGATTATGGGTTCCTCTTCATTTACCTCTTCAAGCTGGCACAGTTTAGATTTCATGAGCGCTGCATCTTCATCAAAGGTCACATCCCTGTTGATCTCAATGTGATGTTGACCTGGTACATAGATTTTGAAGGCCTTGGAGACCTCATAGTATCCCACAAATATTCCCTTCTTTCTTGAAGGGTCCAGCTTGTTTCTCTTTTCTTTAGGTATATGAATAAACATTGGACAGCTAAATATTTTGAGATGGCTTACCTCTGGCTTCTTTCTGGTGAACATCTCTTCCGGTATCATGAGCCCAAGTGCACTATGGGATAATCGGTTATGCACATAAACAACTGCCATTGTTGCTTCTGCCCATAAACACATACGCAGATCTTGATCATGGATCATAGTCTTCACAGCTTCTAGTATGGTTATGTTCTTTTGTTCATCTACACCGTTTGATTCCAACGTCTTTGCAGAAGTTCACAAACTCTTTGAGGTATATTCTCCTCCATTATCTGACCTGAGTATCTTGATCTTTCTTTCAGAAAGGTTCTTTATCAAGGCTTTGAATTCCTTGAACTTATTGAACACTTCATCTTTAATCTTCAAGAAATATATCCAGGTAATCATAAATAAATGATACATAGTATACATACCCACTAATGGAATACGATGGCATTGGGCCACATACATCTGAATGAATGAGTTCTAGGACTCCTTCTGCCTTGTTGTCCCTCCTCGGAAAAAGGGTTCGTGATGTTCTTCCCTTGTGCACATCCATTGCATATGCCTTCATGGTCACCTTTGAGTTCTAGTAAACCTGTGACCGCTTTGCATATGTATGATAGTGTCTTGTAGTTGATATGGGTGAATCTTCTATGCCAGGATTCTTCAATGGCATGGGTCATGGCAGCTTCTGAGTGATCATTTAGCTTATGCAAGCCACCTTCTTCTCTTCCGATGATGATTGCTTCATTTATGGTCTCTTCTTTAGCACGTTTCCTTTTGCAACCTTCACTATAGATTTCCTCAGGGTTATTACATGTGACCTGGAGCAAGGTCAACAAAACAACAAGCAAGAATAATATCCCTCTGATAATATAAAGCAATACTACGAACAATCATCCTAGTAGCTCCTTTAGAGCTATCACTTATAATTTATTTAAAGCAAAGATTAAAGGTAAGGAATACAATACGAAATGAGGTCAACACACTCATAGTGTTGTGACCAAGCATTCTTCCACGACAACCTAGAACTAACACACGACGTTTCTCCTAGAGGAGATGTTAGTTGTATCAGGCAAAGCATTTACTTCTATATGCTCACTTGTTATCAAGTATAATATTTTACGACGACTGTTATCTCATCTATAATCAACTTGTCATGTGTACCTTTGAATCTTATTAATCTTGATTAATCAAACCTGGAGCCTTGTCCTCAAGAATGAGTGCTTGTTTTTCTTCCAAGTCTCCTTCACTCAATATGACGAGTGTTTTCTTCAACCTGTCACTAATGTACTGAGACACTACGTTATCTTGACATAAGGTTAGGTTATAGGATAAGCTTTATGATCAACTTTTAATCCTTCTAATAATTTGATCATAGCTTCAACATGCAACACTGATCAAGATAATGTCATGACAAATAAATGCATATTAGAGTAATCACACCTGGGTTGCATCATTCCTCTGAATCTGTTGAATCTTGAGATCCTTCTGGATCTATGGCAAGAGATCCCTTCTACTGCAAATACTCTTTAAAGTTTAACCATTTAAACATATGTGAGTACATACCTCTGATAGCATTTGCAGGTGGTGGCACCATCTGGCAGCAGCGGTAATCATTACCAATTCTTTAAAAACTTCAAGGGTGACTGCCACTGGTAGTACGGCTATTACTACAACTGGTACTGCAACTGCAACTGGTTCTCAGACTGCAACTGCAAGTTAGGGTTTTATGAAGAAACCCTAATTTTTCAAACTTCAAATTTTGGAATTATGATCCAGGGAATAGATGCGCTGAGTTGAGGCGAGTATGCTAGTGTAGTCAGAATTTCGAAAATCCAACTTTTAACCCCTCAAACTTGATCTGTGGATCTCTGGACTGGTGCTTCTGGTACCTCTGATACTCTGGTACTGGTTTTCTGGTACTGGATTTCTGGTACTTCTGGTACTTTGTGAAACTAGGGTTTCACTTTCCAGAAGATCCAGCCACTGAAAAGGTGCGCTAATGATGCCAAACGGATCCTTAGGAGAGGGCGCAACTTTCTAGATACTTTTGGGGCTGAAAAGCTTCACTTTTGAAAAACTCTAATTTGTCGGTACGGTAACAGTGACGTTTTTCTCTTACGAAAGATGCTTCCTTCAACTTGGCTCTGATACCTTGTTAATGTTTAAGCCATTATTATAGATGTTTGCATTTCATTAGATAACAATAGCATAATCCAAGATCACTGAGAAATACACAATCACAAGAGACACAACATTTATCCTGGGAAACCCTCTAGGGGAAGAAAACCCAGCAAAACTTCCTTAATATAGATAGTCAATACAATGTCAAGGGATCTCTATGCTAAAACATAAAGTCCTCTCCAAGATATGCGTCACTCTCTCTTCTCCTTTGTCGGTAACAGATCAAAACTTGTCTCTCAAACTGAGCAAGTGAGTTATGTCCAAATAAGGTGCTAGCCTCCTTTATTTATACAAGTTCTGGCATGTGTGGGGTGTCTCTTCACTGGCAGGGCCGACTTCTCAGACTGGGTGGGTAAACCCACATTTATTATATTTCTGGGTCTCTTTATTAACTATTGGGGCCGACTTCTTATTCTGCCTATTACAATTGTCTTTTGACCAATCCGCAAAAGGGGATTTCATCCTATTACAATAACCAACATGATCAATCATCAATGGGGATTGATCCTATGAATAATATATCAATAATAATAAGAATACTCTTTGCAATTAAATTATTTCAATAGGTCCACTATATTATTAAATAAGGTCCACTATGGTAGTTAGATATAATAAATGGGTAATTAGATATAATAAATGTAAGAGGACTTCTTAAAAGGTTCTACTTCTAGAAGATTCTTCTAGAATGTTCTTAAGTGATGGTAGCACTATATAAATGGGTTCAAGCAATGTAATGAGACATGAAAAGAAATATTGTATTTGGAGCGGTATCTCAATAGGAGGATGCCCCCTCGAAGAGGCAAGTGAACAGGAGAGGATCCCTTCCATAATATGATTCGTTGTACGGTGGTGCCCTACCTCAAAGGTTTGATAGTAATAAAGAAGATTTTGCATATTCTTATTGTATATATGTTGTTGTGTTTTTGTATTTAGTCTTTGGTTTTTAACAAGTGATATCAGAGCACTTTCTTTGACAGACATTGTGGGCAAATATTTTTTATTTTTTCAGATTTTTTTTCGGAGAAGAAAAAATAAGGCCGCGACATTCCAGAAATTTTCAGTATATTTACGTGCAAAATTTGCAGAAACCGGTTGTAGATGTGAGTTCCTCTCATAAAAACACCCAAGTTGAAAAAAAAATCATCCGAAACGGAGTTCGGGAAGTCAAGATATTGAAGTTTTAAAATCTGTAAATTTTCAGGGTTTTTACCGCGGACGATAATGCAAATTTTTTTTATTTATGTAGCAGTTGGAGGCCGAATTTTCCTAAACAAATTATCGATCTGAGTTTCTCTGACAATTTCACCGAATTTCAAAAAACAAATCAGCCGAAACGGAGTCCTAGAAGTGAAGTTATGAGCATTTTAAATTCAACAGTTTTTCAGGGTTTTTCAGGAAAACGCCGCGATTTTCTACAGTAAGTTATTGTTCTATTTTTTTTGTTTTTTCATGACGGTTGTGGGACCAAAGAGTTCATAGGGTGATCAGATGGTTATTTCCTTTCAAACCCTCAAGGGAATTCTTGAAGCATTCAAATCCAAATTGCATGACACATTGTATGTTAGATTGCATGACCTTGCAAATGGCCTCAATGATAATTTCTGTAGTATTCAAGATTCATTGGATAACATGCAACAGATATTTCTTATGGCGGACATCAGGGATGAATATAATCAAGAAACATATGCTTGGTATGATTTTGAAGTCGATTGTGATGATTGGTATATGGATAATTGTCATTTATGGGATGACTACCACTTTCATATTTTATTTGATGACTCTAATCCACCTTCTGTAGAGAGCATCAATGTGACAAATCGAGAGCCAGTGATTATTACCAATGTCTATCTTGCATATTCTACAGTGGTATTATTCCTTCCAAATTCTGCTACGACCATTTTCCACTATGTGGATGGATCTTCTTATTTGAATCCACATGATAGGTGTCAGTCTTTGGAGTATCATTTTGAGTTAATTATTGAGTTCCAAAATCTTCCACAGGGAGTTCACATTAGCACTTGGACATGGGACCCGAGCTTACAATGGTGGTTGGACTACTTCAACATGGTGGTTTTCATTTCTACATGGGATCTTGGTTCTTCAGTCTTCTTCAGCATTATGATCCACAGTTATCCATGGGACCCTCATATATGGTTGTACATCAAGCATTGAGGACATCGCTTTCATAAGGGAAATGGAATGTAACGTAGCTAGAGAGGTAGTGGAGGGGGCAGAGGGCCCATAGTGATAATAATGGAGGTCATTCAATGTAATGTGGATTAAGTCCACTATATTATTAAATAAGGTCCACTATAGTAGTTAAATATAATAAATAATTAGATATAATAAATGTAAGAGCACTTCTTAGAAAGTTCTACTTCTAGAAGATTCCTCCTCTAGAATGTTCTTAGGTGATGGTAGCACTATATAAAGAGGTTCAAGCAATGTAATGAGACATGAAGAGAAATATTGTATTTGGAGCGGTAGTTCAATAGGACGATGCCCCCTCGAAGAGACAAGTGAACAAGAGAGGATCCCTTAAATAATATGATCCATTGTACGGTGTTGCCCTACCTCAAGGGTTTGATAGTAATAAAGAAAATTTTGCACATTGTTCTTGTATATCTGTTGTGGTGTTTTTGTATTCAGTCTTTGGTTCTTAACATAGGATGCCCAAAAACTCAAAGTGTCTCTTGCTACTTTGAGGTGGACCAATTTTTAGAATTCAAATGCCACCTAGAAGTTATTGTCTTTAGGAAAATTTCATTAAGGGGAACAAAAATCGTTGCACTGTGAGCAGAAAACCATCAACAACATACATAATGGAGTTGGTTATAGGTTTAGGTGAGATATATGTGGTTAAAGGTGCCCAAAATTGCAATTTTTAACAATGAATATTTTAGTTCAATGATGTGTCAATGACCACATAGTTAACACTACATTCCTATATCTCAATAGCTCAAAATGAAAACATTGAAAGTATTTTTTGTTATAATCAAAGCTAGTTTTCAATATTATTGGACTACTTTCCCATAAAATATCCACACAACTTTAATCAAAGGCATAAATTAATCTCCCAAATCAATTCTTGATTCTGGAGCTACTCTCAGGGAATGGTTTACCATGCACCTTGGTGGCATAAGAAACATATACGTAAGCACTCACACACTTAACAATTGCATACATTAAAAGAAACCACTAAAGATCATCACATAACTCTTATGTCACCGAGGCTAAAAAGGCAATGTCTCATCAATCAAATAACCATTAAAGTAATACAATAATTCTGAGTTATTCCCTCCTGAGGCCACGAGGTATCAAAGATATTTCTTTCAATGCTCCCAAAATTTTAGATAAACTTGAAAAAACACGATACTTCAACTTTACATTATATAAACTTATAAAACATGATACTTCAACTTAAATGTAACCGCGATTGTGTTTTACATAAAAATTTAAATAATAAAAATGTAAAACGCGATACTTCAAATAAAATAAAATTAAAACTTTTAATAAACATAATTTTAAAAAATATTTTTTATTAAAACTTAAAAGATTGTGTAAAAACATCATGGGTATTATTATATTTAAAATATATATACCCATGACATTTTGTTCATGAGCTTTATATCAAACATTATATTAAAAATTCAACTCCAAAAATGGTCACATGGAGTTATAATCCTCTTATTTTTACCTTGATTTTATATTAAGTAAAGGTTGCTAGAGAACTAGAAGTATGCATAGAGGGGATCCAAAATTTCAACATATTACAAAAAGTTGGCCACTGTGCCATTAACTAGCCATTCTGATGCTTCAAAAAAAAATTTAATTACAGGCTTATAGACATAGCTCAATTTCAAAGTTCATGCGTTGTAAATTCTGAAAAAAAAACACCTAGACATAACCAAACATAACATTGCATTACATATGAGGGGGAGACCTGAATTTTGAGGTTGAATCAACCCTATTTGACAAAAGAGGCGGGGAATTGAGATTTGGTAGAGGGACGGAGTGGGAACATGGAGATGCAACCTCAAAATCAGCCGACTCCTCCATGTTGATGTCTCGAAATATCGAGTGGGCCTTCACACCTTCTTTCTAGAGACATATGGAATTGCCTTCATCCTAGAGGCTCTGAATGGATTGCTTGAGTTGAAGAGAGAGCTCAACAATAGTCAAGACTTGGGTAGAGAGTACCTGGATAAAATTCTGAAGGTCTTTCATATTCTGCTCCACATGGTCTAGACGAAGGTTCCAACTATTCTGACTGCTAGTCATTGCAAAAGAACAATCGAGAGGACTAGCGGGAAGGTGGAACTCAGAGTCTCGAGGAATGATACAACTAAAAAACTAGAGAGCGATGTTGTTGAGAACAAAATGAGTGATGGTCTAGAGGAAATCCAAGCTTAAATTTAGAGGTTGGATGAGAGAGCAATGATGAGCACTATATTGGAGGGACAAAAGAACCATTAATACTTGTTGCATGGGTTGCCTGATCCATATAGCAACATTATTTCTAAAGGTGATGGAGGTCACCAAGGTGATGAGCCTCGTCATTCTCACATAAGCCAGTGAAATTTTCATGAATAACCTACTTACGTGGGTAGAGAGGAGGATTAAGCACACTATCAAACCAACGAGCATAGTAGGAGAGCCATAGGATCACAAAGGCTAGGTATATGAAGTGGGGAAGCCATCCCATCCAAGGAAAAATCCACGTCGAGAAATGATGGCAATGAGTTAAGGAAGAACTCATGGTAGAAGCTATGACAGCAAGGAAAAAATCCAATGAGGTGACAATTGTCAAAAGGATGAGGGGTGGGACCCAATGATAAAAAGAAACAAGAAGAGGGTGTGAATATCGATGGATATAAATTATTTCATCCCCAAAAGTGTTCTATGGATAACAAAGGGGGGGGACGAAATGGATACCATGCTAATTCGAAAGTGCAACATGATAGAGAGTAATTGGGTCCCCCCCTTGATTTTTTTCAAAACTATGAAAAGACCCCCCTTGAAATAAATTGAGATCGTCAATTTGGAAGGTATGATGACAGGGTGAAATAAATTGAGGCATTAAATTTGGAAGGTATGAGGACATGGCATGTGATCATGGATATGGATGCATGACTGGAAAGGAACGTTAGATGCAAGTCGTTGCTAGTCTAGATATGTCGACACATTGGAGGATAAGCGCTAGGATATATGACCAAGAACTATTGAATAGGTGCTTAGTTTATGCCCCAGATCCAACAACATGATATGGATATCAACTCAATGATAGCACAATGATACTTGGCTCACAAGTGGCAGGGTCTATCAATAGATACGATGATAAATCAAGATAGCAGATACTTATACATTGTTATAACCTTCTAAGATGCAAGAGACTTATACACGGTCTAACCTTCTCGGCTGCCAAGTTTGAAACAAGTATTTAAAAGGGAATAAAATGCCAACTTCAGTAAAGAGGTTGTTTTTACAGGAGAAGTGGGTGCCTTTTAAAACAAAATAGAAGTGAGGGATGGATTGTATCATATACTTTGAATTTTCTACCCATAATAACATACATATCAAAACAACAAAATGGTGTCCACGGACTCCTGCAAATACCTATGTGTTTCTTAGAACTATAACACACATCCATTCATTACCAAATTTACATACAAATCTTTCTAAGAAACTAAATAGACAAGTCAGAAAAGAGAAACCCTTACCTCTAATTTCCCACCTTTCTTTCTCGATTTTAAAGATTCCATTTAGATTTCCAAGAAAATAAAGGTAGAACCACCTATTCAAATTGTTCAAGACGCAAATTATGTGTTACAACATCAAGAACCCAGCATATATTTCCTTAACATTAAAAGAAAAAAATAGTATTGATTAGCATAAAGTAAAAAAATTACACCAGCTATAATGCCCTAATTGTTAATGTTTATGTCATTATTATAGTTCTTTGCATTTCAATAGATAACAGCAACATAAGAACAAGATCACTGAGAAATACACATTCACAAGAGACACAACATTTATCCTAGGAAACCCTCTAGGGGAAGAAAACCCAGTAAAACTTCCTTATTATGAATTGTCAATACAATGTCAAGAGATAATTCAAACCAATACAGAAAGTCCTATCCAAAAGATGTGCCACTCTTCTCTCTCTCTCCTCCAACTGGTAAATCGAAACTTGCCTCTCAGAATGAGCAAGTTAGTTGTGTGTCAAAGTGAGGCATTGACCTCTCTATATATACAAGTCTGGCACATGTGAAGTGTCTTAACCGGTAGGGCCGACTTCTCACTCTAGGTGGGTAAACCCACCTTTATTATATTTCTGGATCTCAATAATAACTGTTGGGGCCGACTTCTTATTCTGCCTATTACAATTATCTGTTGACCAATCCGCAAAAGGGGATTTGGTCTTAATACAATAACCGACATGATCAATCCACAATGGGGATTGATTCTATGAATAATATATCAATAATAATAATAATACTCTTTGCAGTTACATTATTTCAACACTCCCCCTTAACAAGAAAGGTATTCTTCAACAACATCAAGCGAGAGAGGTCTGCATCATCAGTGGCATCAGGAGGACAGTATCATCAATATCATCTTGGAACATTGGCTGGCATATCTATAAGTCATCGAAAGTTTTCTTCATCGACAGCATCGTCATTCTCGAAAGAATGCCATCATCATCTGCATCAATATGTATCAGTATAAAAATGATACCTCATCACAACTCTAGGTTGGCCCATCACAGTACTAGACTGGCTCTATGTCACGGCTGTTAAGCTGGTAACTCAGTGCAAGTCACATCTTGCTTTATGTCTAACAACTAGGCCAGAAGCAAGGTATACATCATCTTCCTTTACGTCTAACAACTGGGTCAGAAGCAAGGAACACATCATCTTTCTTTATGTCTAACAACTAGGTTAGAAGTAAGGAACACGTCATCTTGCTTTATGTCTAACAACTAGGTCAGAAGCAAGGAATCATCTTGTTTTACGTCTAACAGCGAAGTCAGAAGCAAGGAACACACACATCATCTTGCTTTACGTCTAACAGTGAGGTTAGAAGCAAGGAATCATCTTGTTTTACGTCTGACAACGAGGTCAGAAGCAAAGAACACACACATCATCTTGCTTTACATCTAACAGGGAGGTCAGAAGCAAGGAATCATCTTGTTTTATGTCTAACAGCGAGGTCAGAAACAAGGAACACAGACACCATCTTTCTTTACGTCTAACAACGAGGTCAGAAGCAAGGAATCATCTTGCTTTACGTCTAACAGCGAGGTCAGAAGCAAGGAATCATCTTGTTTTACGTCTAACAATGAGCTCAGAAGCATGGAACACACACATCATCTTGTTTCACGTCTAACAGCGAGGTCCGAAGCAAAGAATCATATATACTCCCCCTTTCAGAGAGTATCATTTCAAACTATACCAAGTTTATCTCGAAAGTGTTCAAACTTTACACGAGATAGAGGTTTGGTCAACACATCAACAACTTGTTCATCCGTGCCAACACACAGGAGCTTCAAGCCTCCTCTCTGCACCATGTCACGGATGTAATGATAGTGAATCTCTATGTCCTTCGACCTGTCATATAATACAAGATTCTCTGTTATCTTTATGCAGCTCTGGTTGTCACATAGGATCGTGGTTGCTTCCATCTTTAGGTCAAATAGACCGATCAGCAACTTTCGAAGCCATATAGCTTTACAGCTAGCAAAACATGGGGCAATGTACTTTGCTTCCACTGTCATGAGAGCAATACTTGATTGCTTCCTACTCTGCCATGAGATCATGGATGATCCCAAACTGAAACAGCATCCGAAAGTGTTTTTTCTGTCAGCAACGCTTCCTACCCAATTTGAATCAGTGTATCCACTCAATGTGAAATTATGATCTCTGTCATCACTGAAACCACAATCTAATGTACATTTAAGGTACCTCATCACATGTTTTGCACCCACTAGGTGAATATGTCTGGGTTCTACCAGAAACTGACTCAAGGTGTTCACGACAAAACAAATGTCTGGTCTGGTGTTCGTCAGGTACATCAGCGATCCAATAATTTGTCTGTACAGTGTGGCATCTATCAAGTCTGACGAAATATCGACCAACAGCTTCAACTTCGCTTCCATGGGTGTATTCATGGGCTTGCATTCCAACATGTCGAATCTCTTTAGGATTTCGACTATATACTTCCATTGGTTAAGGAAGATCCTCTCTAGACTCTACTATACCTCAAAACCTAGGAAATAGTGCATTAGGTCGAGGTATTTCATCTCAAATTCTGAAGCGAGTCTCTTCTTACATTCGGTGATGATTTTTTCTTCTCCAGTTAAGAATAAGTCATCCACATAAAGCAATAGTATTACTGGCTTATCATTCATAATTTTGAAGTAGAGATTTGAATCAGCTTTACTCATGGTAAAGCCCAAGCTTGTTATACGGCCATACCAAGCTCTAGGAGCTTGCTTCAATCCGTATAAGGCTTTCTTCAATCTGCAGACATGAGACTTCATGTATTTAACCTCAAATCCTTAGGGTTTCTCTATATACACTTACTCTTCGATAACACCATTCAGGAAATATGTCTTCAGGTCCATCTGGTGCAACTTTCATTTTATCTTAGCTGCAAGAGTTATGATGATTCTGATCGAAGTGTATCTGGCTACAAGAGTGAATGTCTTCTTTCTGGGAAAATACACGAGCGACAAATCTTGCTTTATATTTCTTAATACTTCCATCTACAACATGTTTTATTTTGAAGAGTCATTTTGATGATACCAGATCCTTACTTTTTGGTCTGGGAACTATTTCTCATACATCATTCTTAATTATGGATTGGTATTCCTCTGTCATGGCATCTGTCCATTCCTTCTTTTGAATGGTTTCTTCAAAACAGGTGGGTTCATCATCTAAGAAATCACACATCAAAGACGTGTAATTGGAGAATGGTTTTGGTCTTTTCCCCTGTCTCGAGGTTCCTTCTAGAACACCATACTTTTCTCCATCTTGAATAAGCTCTCTTGAGTAGCCTTTTTTTAATCGGAGAAAGTCATTTGAAGAGGTTTTTGAACTTTTGTTACATCATGATCTTCAAGAGTTTCCTCATCAGGGGAAGTTACGACTTTCCTCACTGGTTCTGCAGCTCTGGAAACTTCCCTCGCGTATTCTGCAATCTTGGGAATTATGGGTTCCTCTTCATATACTTCTTCTGGCATCTTCTTGATTTCTTAAGTGTTGTTTCTTCACCAAATGTCACGTTCTTGTTGATCTCGATGTGGCGGTGACCTGGTATATAGATTCTAAAGGCTTTGGAGACCTCACAGTATCCTACAAATATTCCCTTATTTCCAGAGGGTTCCAACTTGTTTCTCTTCTCTTTCGGAATGTGTATGAAGACTGGGCAGCCAAATATTTTGAGATGGCTTACCTCTGGCTTCTATCTGATGAACATCTATTCCGGGGTCTTGAACCCATGTGCGTTATGGGATAATCGGTTATGCACATAAACAACTGTCATTGTTGCTTCTGTCCATAAGTACATGGGAAGATCTTAATCATGGATCATGATCTTCACAGCTTCCATAATTGTTTTGTTCTTCCTTTCAGCTACATTGTTTTGTTGAGGATTATAGGGAGTAGTGAGTTCCCTCTTGATCCCAACATCTCTGCAGAGGTTCACGAACTATTTTGAGGGATATTCTCCTCCATTATCTGACCTGAGTATCTTAATCTTTCTTTCAGAAAGATTCTCTATCAAGGCTATACCGGGGATGCGTTGCACTAGCCCCTTTTGTTCGGAGAGTGGGCACTTCGTGAGATCAGAGGAGTTGTATCGCAACACTCTCGAACAACGAATCCCCGAGGTAACCAGAGTCGTAGATCTATAAATCTACGTAGTCAGATCTCGACCGTGAGATCTGAAGAATGTTAGAAGCTTGTCAATCCAGGGATGAGGTGGTGTAGTGACACCCCTAAGGTGACGTGGAATCCAGCTTGACGTGCCATGTGTCACTCATATTCATGTGTGGCACATGCCTTATAGGCCCATTGGAACGTAACATGTGTCACCTTGACTCCTACGTGTCAGTTCCTGATACGTGTTCGCCTAGCCAACTCGGTTGGTGAAGTGATCGGGACTCCGAGAGTCTGGGACTTTGAGACTCCGGAGGGTCTGGGATGTAGCATTATAAAGAGACCGAAATTGTCTGAAAGTTGAAGCCACGTGGTGATCTTACGAGACTTTGGAGGTTCAGAACTCCGGACGGTCTCGTGGGTAGATAGTAAACATGCATGAAGCGAAGAGAGTAAGTTCAGCCATGAGATCTGACTGTGGATGGTCTTCCACCATGGAGAAAGGAGCTTGGAAATAGTACATGTGAGGAGGATCCACGTGGCCCTCAACCAATAAACGCCCAAAGAACTTCGGAGAGATATATCCATTGGTTTTGAGTTCGGTTTTGAGAACAAAGACCGTGGTTGGAAAACTATGGACGGGCAGAGTGTAATAGAAACCTCGAATGAAGGATTTGATCACCTAAGGAAAACAAAATTTTGAGGCCCGGTCTCTAAGAAAGCCACTCAGGATCGGGTGTGTTACTAATTGGTATCAGAGCATGGTTACAACACCTAGCCTGCTTGAGCTCCTGGACGAGTTGCATAAAAACCATATTTAAAATAACTTTAAGGGTGATGCCCTACCTTACCTCTTCCTTAAAGAGTCGGGTTAAACAATTACTGAATAAAAGAATGAAAGTTTTCTACTGTATGTGTGTATTTAAGAAATATGACTGTGTTGTTCATGAACTAATGGACTATTAGCTAACAACAAGTGTTTTGTCAGCACTCAAGAAGTTAGTGAACTGTGGAAAACTACAAGCATAAAGGATGGTGACGCACCACAAAGTGAGGGATGGATCCCACAATAGAGACGAAGAATCAAACGAGAGGAGGGTGGTGGAAACCACTCTGGATCTGGCTAAAACTGTAAGGAGCTTCATGGTCCAATTACAAAGTTGCAAGGCCGAAAATGAGAGATTGATAAAGGAGCAAGAAAAGAAAATGTAAATTAATATTGTCTTCCTACAGAGTTTATCCGACATATAGAGACAGTTGCAGCATGGACCTGCAATCAGTCATGTGGACCGGCGACATACGAAGAGAAGTTGAAGTCCACCTGAGATACGGAAACGTGGTCTCATAAGTGGCCACACTAGGAGGAGCAGCTCGAAGAAGGTCCAACCTGAAGACATGGGGAACTCATCGGGAGAATCCTCTAGAAAGGAAACTGAAAGCTCTGAGGAATCTTCTATTGGCAAAACTATCTCACATTCTCAAAGGAAATGAAAGAAGTGAAAACATTCCAAAATTCATGACCCTGAAGAGTTCAATAAATCCAAATCACCCTCTTTCAATGGAGAAATTGATAAAAGGAAAGAAGGATGAGCTTGGTTGTTTGGTTTAAATAAGTACTTCAGAGCCCATGACTACTGTGAAAACTTGAAGGCTCAAATAGCCATCTTCAACATGAATGGAAATGATTGCATTTGGTGGGTAAATCTTAAGAAAGTGAAAGGAATCCATGAAGAGGAATTATCATGGAAACAATTTGAGAAACACTTCAAGAAAAAGTATCTATTAGAGAAATACTTTGATAGGAAGACTAAGGAGTTCCATGAACTCAAGTTGGAACAGTTCATTATAGAGGAATATGTCAATAAATTTCTTGAGATGTTGAGGTATGTACCCTACATAAAAGATGAAAAGGTAAAAGTACAATGATTTATTAGTGAGTACCTCAGACCTACCGTAACAGGATTGAGTTTGACGAGCCAAAGACCTTAGAAGACACTATCTGGAAGGAGAGGTATTTTTATGAATAGCTCAAGAGTCAGACAGAACCTCTTGAGGATTGGAAGAAGAAGAGCGGTTTGGGATTCACTAAGAAGGGGTTCAAATACTCAAGATTTAAGAACTCTAGGATAAGCCTACCTACTAGAAGTGTATGTCAGCAACATTTCCCCTCCCCGAGTGGAAATAAACCTTTTGGAGAAACCCCAGGAAAGACTGATAACCCAAAGAGGGAACCCTTGAAATTTTGGAGTTGTGGAGAAGAACATCTACTAAGGGATTGTCCACACAAACAACAGAACAGTAGGAGAGTATACAACATTCAAGAAGCTACCACAGTCAATGATGTGGCTAGGAGTATGTCACGGATTTATGCAGTCGTGGATAATAAACAAGACGACCACCAAGTTTCAGTGGTGGAGATGGAAGGTATGATCGTCAACCATTTAGCTTCTATTTAAATCGACCCTGGTTTTAATTTGAGTCCTAGACTGTTGATCAATGTAAACTACAACCAGTTAGACATGGTAATCCTTGGTTAGTACAACTAGCCACTGGAACCAAAATAAAAGTAGGATAAGTCATACCATCTTGTCAATTCATTATGGATGGATTTCCCACCTAAGCTACCCTTAACATACTTCCCGTAGGATATTATGACCTGTTAATTGGTATGGATTGGTTAGTTTCTTATAAAACTAAGTTGGATTGTTACCATAAAACCTTAAAATGTATAAATGAAGAAGGGAAAAAGATAACTCTCCAAGGAATTCAGAAGCTTATCTCAGTGAGACGAATATCAACCCTTCAAATGAAAAAATATTGCAGAAATAAATGTCCTCTATATGCAATACATGTGTTGGAATCTGTTGAGGATGATAAATCGAACCTAGAGGACCTCCCCATATTAATAGAGTATAGAGACGTGTTTATGTCTAAGAAACCCTATAGGATGAATATACCCAAGCTAGTTTAGCTCAAGCTACAGCTAAAGGAAATGATGGACAAAGGCTACATCCGACCCAGTGTGTCTCTATGGGGAGCACCAGTCATGTTTGTGAAGAAGAAAGATAGCACGCTCCGACTGTGAATAGACTATAGACAACTCAATAAGACAAACATAAAGAACAAGTACCCCTTACCAAGATATGACTTTTTTGAACAATTGGCGAGTGCTTCTGTTTTCTCAAATATTGACTTGAATTCTAGATACCATCAAGTATGAATCAAGGATGAAGACATCCACAAAACAGCCTTCAAGACAAGGTATGGTCACTTTGAATTTGTGGTAGTGCCATTTGGATTAACCAATGCCCCCGCCACTTTTATGTGCTTGATGAATAATGTACTCAGCAAATTTCTAGACAGATTTGTATTGGTTTTCATTGATGATATCATAATCTACTTTAAGAACAGAGATGATCATTAAGAACATCTTAGACTCGTACTTCAAGTACTAAGAGAGAATCATCTCTACGTTAAGTTTAGCAAGTGTCTTTTTCTAGAAGCAAGTTCATTACTTAGGCCATGTTATTTCTAAATAAGGAGTGGCAGTAGACCCTGAAAAGATCATATATATTATGGAATGGCCTAACCCAAAGGATGTGTCTGATATCAGATCCTTTATTGGCCTAAAATGATACTATAGAAAGTTCATAAAATGATTTTCCAATATTAGTTGTTTAATCACTTACCTTCAGAAAAATGGGGTTAAATCCAGTTAGACATCAAACACTGAAATACCTTTTGACCCATGCACTTGTGCTGAAAATTGCAAACCTTGATAATGACTTCCTCGTGTGTATAGATGCCTTCAAAGATGGGCTCAGAGGAGTCCTCATGAAAGGATGTGTAATTTTCTACAAATCCAGAAAACTAAATGAGCATGAAATCAATTATGTGACCCACGATCTAAAGTTGGTTGCCATAGTGCATGCTTTAAAAATGTAAAGGAATTACCTCCTGGGTAGGATATTTGTACTTATGACAGACAATTGTCGATTGAGGCACCTGTATGACAGACTATGTTTGGTTGAGGATGCAAACTGCTTAGGCAACGATTTATAATACAAAGTGAGGATCGGCTAAAGGCTCAATACTGCAAGTGATGGCATGAGATGCAATCACAACTTAACGCCAAAAAAAATAATTTTTTTATATCTTTTAGTCTACTTTGTGTGAAAATGGAGTAAACTTGTGCCAAATAGACGTCTTTTCAAATCAAATTTACGAGTGTGAAAAAAACAAGTTCACTCGAAAATCTTTTCTATTTTTTATAGCGAGTCGGAAAAGAGCTTAACTAAGACTCATGACCTTTCAAATCCAACTTTAACGAGTGTGAAAGGAGCAAATCACTCGGCGATCTTTTCAATTTTTAGACGAGTCAGAAAAGATTTTAACTAAAACTTGTTTTTTAGAGTCCGCGGGTAATAAGTCTGCATGTGCATAAATGAGAAATGAGGCTCATCATAAAGTCATGTATCGAATTATAATGGACTCCCGGTCCGAAGAAAAAAACTCGGCATGGACACCAAATGACAAAGAGAATCTAACTAGGGTACCCATGTTTGGTAAGTCTCTACCATTTATTAACGACGTTACTTATAGCAGATGGAGGGTTATGCGTCGCAATAAATGGGTTCGTACTTAAGGCGTAAGAATCAGTAGTTGAAGGATAATGCAAAATGCACGATGGAGTAGATACCTATCATATATGCTAAGTTATGAAAATATATGCCCGAAGAAGCGAACGGCCAACCATGACGTTGAAATCCGCAAAAAAAAATTGAGTCAAAACTACAAAAACTAGCTTAAAACCATTCTTGAATTACTCCATTAGGTGAAATAATAGCATAAAACTATATCAAGTGGATAAAAATATCTTATAAATAGTAATAAAATCAAAAATTACTATATCATTTTGATTTTTACTCAAATAGTGCAATTTGGATCAAAATACCTTCAGGATTCAAACGACGATTGCGAGAACATCAGGTAACGAAATCATGAACCGTCTGGATCAGGTAACTCTTCATCTCATCCTCTTCAAATTCAGTGGTTTACATTTTTGAATTAGGTTTTATTTTGTTAAATTTTTAAGGGCGCAATTTGAGATTTTCGGTATACGCGGGTTTCTCTGAATAGGTCATGTGTACGACTAAGTATACGCCCCTATGTTAACCACAGGGGGCGTATATTAATCCCTACCCGCCACTGTGTGCAAATAACGTCGTGCATACATGCACAAATTGCAAAAAAAAAGGGTTTCTAACTCAAAAATGATTTGTTTTTTGTAGGATGGTGTTGGAATGGAGAAAGCGAGAGTATGAGGAGGTGGATGCAGTAGTGGATCAGGATCTGGTGGCTCAAACGGCTCTTAAAAGATGTGGTTTGTAAAAGTTTTGGGCTCTCAAAGGAATGAGGGCCAAAATGAAGTTGTTGGTAATGTTGGTGGGTTACTGGGATCCCGATAGCGAGAGCTTTATCCTTGATGGACAACCCTTAAGGATCGAAGTAGAGGACATCTACTTCTTGTCTAGTATGTCACGTCGAGGAAAGGTTGTGAACCTCAAGTCACGCAGAGCGGGGAGTGGGATGAAGATCGAGGAGTATATCAAAGCCACTGTGTTGCAGGAATTCCCATGGTGGAAAGTCAAGTCCCCATCCGGGCTATAAGTAACTTCAGCCTGAAGATCATTGTGCTAATGCTTACCAAGATCATAGGTTCACCCTCGTTGCATCAAGCATCTAGACCACTTGTGTTTTACGCATTGGAGTGTGCGAGAACAACTGTCTACGATTGGTGTACCTCACTGTTGACCAATATGAAAGGTCAGTTGATAAAGTGCAAGACGAGAGGTAAGCAAAACTTCGAGTTTGTCTCTATTCTTTCCAGCTTCTTTTTCGAGCAAGTTCCAGGTCCGGGACCTAGAGTGGAGATCCTTCCCAGAGGACCACGTGATCCATCCATGGCGCGGTGGATCGAGGTCATGAGACAGCAGAGGGGAGGTAGGGTGGCGATGCCCTACAATGATGATTTTTTCTTCTGGTGGCGGAGACAAATCATTGCTCTGGATGACTATCCCTATGCGGGAATCGATTTCAAAGGAAATCCAGATATGCCACTTCCATCAGAAGCCGCCTACGGTGCCATAAGTAAAAAGTTTTTACATATTTCATTTTTTTGCATTTTTGTATTTAAGAGAACAAAAAAAAATTTGGATGGTGTTTTAAATATTAACTAGATACTTGTGTGAACGCAGATGTGGGTCCGCGACGACCAGAGGGATTCCTACGACATAGACGGAGGAACCGGGGAGATGAGGTGGCAGGAGGAGAAACGGAGAGAGTCCTACAGAATGTGCAGGGCAACCTGTCTCATTTGACACAGAGGATTCCTATTGTTCAGATAGAGAATCTACCTGAAGCCATGCAGCATCAAATTGTTGGTGTACCTAGAGCATGGGTACGACTCTTCTGACGTCTCGCAAACGACATGATTTGCTATCATAACACACAATTGGCGCCACAAGCATAGATGTCGTGGGATATGTATATCGACTGTATATGTATTTTGAGGGTTTTAGCCCCAATTTTGTAATATAAACACCATATTTTTTAAATATATAAATAGAGATCTTCGACTTTACTTATATCTTACAATGTGTACATTGATTTAATAGTTTTCTTTACTTTATTAATATGACAAATGTCAATCTAAAACATAATTAGCGTAGGCATTGGATACATGATTAAAACTTTTAAGAATGTGAAAATATGTAATAAAATCACATTGTCGTTCTAAAAGACGTACCCGTAGGAATCGACGGAGTAACGTAGGATCACGCACACGATAACGTTCGCTTAACTGACATACTACTAACTGAGAATCCAGATGAGCCTCTAGAGAGTGAATACCATGTGAGATAATATCGCGCAAAAGTTCTATGACGACGCTATATTCGGCCACATTATTCGTGGATGGCCCTAGGCATACGCCACCTGAAGATACCAGTAGACCCTCGGGTGAGTAAATCACCCAAGCGGCGGAAGCTAAGTTTCGTATGACGACTCGCTCCGTCTGTGAATCCTAGACAGACCGAAGACTCCGTTGAAATCTGTCAACAAAAGGGAAAACTCGATAAGCAAGCCAAAGACAGAAAAAAAGGAAAAAATATGTATATACATTAAATTTACATTAGTATACAACCGGTTTCGCCCAAGCCTAAGGCTCAAGCGTAATACATTTTCAAGTAGAGCCTATTTCTGGGCTCGGCAAATTTATTCCCTTCATAATCTTCCAACTCATAGGTTCATTTTTCTAGAACATGTCGCACGATATAAGGACCGTGCCACATGGGTTTAAACTTGCTTGCCCCCAGCGGTTCTTTGGCTTGGTCATACAAGAGGACCAAGTCACCCTCAAAATACAACCGGGGACAGACAGACTTGTCATACTGAACCTTGACACATTTCTTGTTTGCCTCGATAGTCGTAAAGACATCTCGACTCTCTAGATGCGGGGAAAAATATGTATATACACTAAATTTACATTAGTATACAACCGGTTTCGCCCAAGCCTAACGCTCAAGCGTAATACATTTTCAAGTAGAGCCTATTTCTGGGCTCGACAAATTTATTCCCTTCATAATCTTCCAACTCATAGGCTCATTTTTCTAGAACACGTCGCACAATATAAGAACCGTGCCACATGGGTTTAAACTTGCCTGCCCCCAGCGGTTCTTTGGCTTGGTCATACAAGAGGACCAAGTCACCCTCAAAATACAACCAGGGACAGACAGACTTGTCATACTGAACCTTGACACATTTCTTGTTTGCCTCGATAGTCGTAAAGGTGTCTCAATGTTGCTCGTCAAGACTCTCTAGATGCGGGAAAAAATATGTATATACACTAAATTTACATTAGTATACAACCGGTTTCACCCAAGCCTAAGGCTCAAGCGTAATACATTTTCAAGTAGAGTCTATTTCTTGGCTCGGCAAATTTATTCCCTTCATAATCTTCCAACTCATAGGCTCATTTTTCTAGAACATGTCGCACGATATAAGAACCGTGCCACATGGGTTTAAACTTGCCTGCCCCCAGCGGTTCTTTGGCTTGGTCGTACAAGAGGACCAAGTCACCCTCAAAATACAACCGGGGACAGACAGACTTGTCACACTGAACCTTGACACATTTATTGTTTGCCTCGATAGTCGTAAAGGCGTCTCGATGTTGCTCATCAAGACTCTCTAGATGCACAAGGCGTCACTCTAAATCTGAAGTGTCAAGTAGGAGCTCCACTGTCAATTTGAGAGAAGGAATTTCGCATTCAACGGGAAGTATTGACTCCACACCGTGCACTAACTAAAAATGGGAAAAAACCGATGTCAGTCTTGACCGAGGTTCGGTATACCCAAAGCGCGGAATATAGTATGATGTGTCAATCGGAATTAATCCGACTGACAGTTTTTTGCAAAATGGTCTTGAGAGACTTGTTGACAGTCTTTACTTGCCTATTTGCCTTGGGGTAATAAGGAAATGAGTGACCATGTCTAAACCCCAGCTTAGATGCTAGTCACTCGGGATATCGAACCGGGCGATAATTTGGTTGAACACGAATAAAGTTGCAGTCTTCCCATCGAATTTTACAGTAGGCATGACTTCGACCCACTTGGTAAATGTGTTGATGCCCCCCAGTCGAAGTTGGGTTGCAATCGACGAAATCTACCCCCCACATGGTAAAGAGATCGACAGTAATGACTGAATGAAGAGGGGTTGGGTGCAAGCACATTTTTTGAGTGAACACCTGGCAGGGGTGACACTTCTTAACCGCTTCAATACAATCTTTAAAGATGGTGGGCCAGAAGTAACCGGCTCGCAGGATTTGTTGGGTTGTTGCAAGCCCGGATAGATGACCACCATAAGCCCCTTTGTGGCAATCATTTAGGACCGACTTGGCTTCCTCGTGATTTAAGCAACGACATAAGATACTATCTATTCCTCAGCAATACAAAGTGTCGTTGACGATGGTAAACTTTTTGTCTTGGTATCTAACAATCTCTCCATACCAGGGGTCCGACAATGATACAAGGAAAATGTGTTCATCTGCAAACAAAATCGACATGGATAACATCACCGTCAAACTAGTGATTTCTTGGACTTAGTCAAAGCAAAGTCAAGATCAAACTCTTATAAGATAACAATCCATTTATTATATTTCCCTCCTATGATACGTATAGTGAAAACGTATTGAAACAGATTGACGTCAACAATCACAATAGTTTTGCAAAGCAATATATAGTGTCGTAAACGTTGGACTACGTGAACGAAAGCCATTGCTAGGTTTTCAACGTGGGAGTAATTAAGCTCAGGTCCAACTAAATTTTGACTGAGATAGTAAGATGACGTGCTCATGGAGCTCATCATCCTCCTGAACTAGAACCATACCAATCGTCTCTTCAGACGTGGCAATATACAGCAAGTAATCTCTACTGTAATCCGAAGATTTCAATAGAGGGGTCGATACCAAGGCTTTCTTTAAAGCGTCGAAAGACTCCTCGGCTCGTTCATCCCAGATAAAAGGGGTGTCTTTCTTCAATAGGCGCATGAAACCCTTAGTGATATTGACATAATTCACTATAAACCGATGCAGAAAGATAATTTTCTCCTGTAAACCTTGAAGTTGTCTAATCGTGCGCGAGGGAGGCAACTAAAGTATTGCCTCAACCTTAAAAAGATCTACCATGATACCAGTCTCGAAAACTAAGAATCCTAAGAGACGGTCAGACCTAACACAAAAGATGCATTTGTGAGGGTTTAACTGGATCTTATAGTAACGACATCTTTCAAAAACCAGCCAAAGGTGTGTAACATGATTCACTCTCTTGCGAGAGTGAACAGCAAGATCATCGAGGTAAGCTTCGACTATGTGCTCGAGATCTAAGAAATCATGCGAACAAGATAACGAGGTGGCCCATACAGACCTAAGAACGGGATCCTCCTCATCCATCTGCGAGATAATAAGATCGGGGTCGACGGAAGAGTCAAGAATGGCTTGATACGCAATCTTTATTATTGATAGTGGCATAGCCATGCCAGCATGCCACTGACCTTCACTCAACGAAGTCGGAGCAGGTATGGTCCATGAATCACTAAGATAGGAAGTGCGTAAAGGAATGGACCTCCCTACTGAAGGAGGCCTACTAGACATGGCGTAAACATGGTGAATTGGTGTCGAAAATTCGAAAGTACCCATGAAGGAAGAATACATTCTAACACTGATATTCTCAGTTGTCGACTGAGAATTGTCGATCACTGGGATCGACGGTCCAACAGATGCGTTAGGACTAAAGTACGCAAAGGATAATTGGTTGACTATCACTATCTCCCCTTGATGAGGAAAACAAAGTGTGCAGAATACAGACGATACGACAGCGACCATAGCATAGGTCCAATTGCGACCTAGTAACTAGTTATAATCGAGAGGTGCATCAACTACCTCTACTTCCACTTCTATCATCTTCCCACCTAACTGGACCGGAAAGGCGGGAAGAATACCATGAGGGCAAAAAGAATGACCGTCAAATGCAGTCAACATGTTCGACGACTTGGAAATGGTTGGAGAACCAATAGCTTTCCAACAGACCAGGGGCATCACGTAAGTGGCAGCACCTTCACCAACGACCGCTCGTTTGATAGTATACTTGGAATACTCCACGTGGATTTGGAAAGCCACATGGTAGGGTACGCGAGGCTTCACATCCGTGACATCAAACTTGATAACTTTCAAGCCACTAGGTTTTAGAGCTCCTAAAGCAGAGAGAAAAGCATTCATCTATGATGGACACGTCTAAAGTACCTCCAAAACCGACATCGTGCAAGGGGTTTGGCCTAGATCCTCCATGATGGAGTAGTTCTGGGCGGCTCTAACATTAGGGTTGTGGGTAAAGCGCTTGAGTATTCCTTTCAAAATACGAGGGAGTGGCTCTGGTTTCTCAATCTATAATTTTGTCTCCGAGGGGGAGGAGCTTCTTGGCTAGTATTAGATTTTGAAGCGCTATAATCTCGAGAGCGAATGCCTATATCGATTTTCGCGTAGAGCATGTTGATACAAACACGATCGCCATCTTGCGATGGTGGGTTTTGACTTTCACCAGGTGCATTTCCGGCGTTCGAAAAACTCGAGGCTAAGTGTTGGTTGTGTGGGAATGGATTTGTCGACACAGTGGGCGGTAGATTTAAAAGCCTCGCAACCTCTGCAAGTTTGGGGTATAAGTGTGTAAGGTGGTCATCGGTACAAAATTTACAAGGAAACTTCACCTTATGTTTCTCTTTCTTGCCCTCTCCAGCATTATCATTATGTTTATCATTATTATCTTTGTCATTGGGTTTATTATTATTCTTCCCACCCTTACGATTATTTCGACCTTTCCTTTTCTTTCCATCTGGTTGTTGGTCACCATTTGGGTTCTTCGACGATTGCACGAAATGTACATCCGCCCACTGGATGGGTTTGGAGAATCCAAACGAAGTTGGTCCTCCGGCAGACTTTGTTGTCAAGTCTGTGGATTTTACATTGGCGTGCCCTACAATGCCATCAACATCAGGTCCAGGATTCTGTCTAGGATCGTGATTTGGTCGCGATGCATCTAAAAGAAGGTCGTATAACATCTCAGACTGAGCATATATCCAAACGAGTTGTTGGGCTTTAAAGATAACTTATTTCTCGTTGAAGACCCCGAAAGTAGCAACGTCCTTTGAGATAGGAGTGTGCAAAGACTTTATGAAGCATTCTAGAAGAAACACTGGGGGTATAGGAGTCTTAATCAACTACCTCTGTCTACGCCATTCCTGGATATGGTCTAAGATGTGAGTATCGATACCCTGACGTGAAGTCGACAAAAGTTCAAGGCCAACATCGTAACGAATGGGCAGTTGAAAGTGGTTGAGAAAGGCTAGCACTAACTGATGAAATGACCCATATGTCCCCTGAGGTAGCTCAATGTACCATTGTGACACAACTCCAATGAGTGCGTTGAAACAATCGTAATCTAATAGAATCATGATTAAGAGAATTCAATGAGCATCAAAGGTGAAAAGTAGTGACGTGATCACCAAGGTCCTCGCCATTCTTACTCTCAAACTTTGGAATGTCTGACTGAAGTTTAGTGGGGATAGGGGGCCATGTGAGATCATGACTTACCAGGTTATTCATTAATTTAGACAAATCTGGTAGATTAAGCGTGGCTAGAAAGGGGAGATGGGATTGCGACATCTAACCCCATCCTCCTGTGAAAGATTGTGCGTTAAGAATTGCATTCCATCCAGGGTTCTGGTAAGGACCAAAACCTTGTCCGGATTTATAAGGCCCTCCTCCGAGTTGATTTGTAAAAGATGGATTGGGCATCATTCCAGTAGGAATGTTCCGATAAGGATTATGAAAATTACCCCCAGTTGGATTAGATCCAAGCTCAGGGTTGTTAAAATTTTCCCCGACTGGATTGGATCCAGTTGGAGAGTGCCCAAAGTGTAAAACTGGCCTCCTTCAGGTGGGAACCCGGAGGATTGAAGTGGATTCGTCATGCCAAAAGTATTGGTCGAAATCGACACCAAGGAAATAGGGATATAGGGCGAAGCTTCTCCGCCAGCTAGGTTGTAAAGTTTGAACACTTTCGAGATAAGTTTGGTATAGTCTGAAAGGACCCTCCCTGAAAGTAGTATATATATAATTCCTTAATTCTGACCTCGCTGTTAGACGTAAAGCAAGATGATTCATTGCTTCTGACCTCGCTGTTAGACGTAAAGCAAGACGAGTCATTGTTTTTGACGTAGTTGTTAGACGTAAAGTAAGATGATGTGTTCCTTGCTTCTGACCTAGTTGTTAGACGTAAAGCAAGATGTGACTTGCACTGAGCTACCAGCTTAACAGCTAAGACATAGAGCCAGTCTAGTACTGTGATGGGCTAGCCTTGTGTTGTGATGATGATGAGGTGTCATTTTATATATTAATACATATTGATGTAGATGATGATGGCATTCTTTCGAGAATGATGATGTTGATGAAGGAAACCTTCGATGATTTATAAATAAGCCAAGTCAAGATGATATTGATGATGTTGTCATCCTACCTGATGTTGATGATGTTGTCCTCTCTCTCTCGCATGATGTTGCTGGAGAATACCCTTCTAGTTAAGGGGGAGTGTTGATATAATGTAACTGCAAAGAGTATTCTTATTATTATTGATATTTTATTTAAATGATCAATCTCCATTGTGGATTGATCATGTTGGATATTGTAATAGGACCAAATCTCCTTTTGCGGATTGGTCAACAGACAATTATAATAGGCAGAATAAGAAGTCGACCCCAGCAATTAATAAGAAGACCCAGAAATATAATAAAGGTGGGTTTACCCACCCAAATGAAGAAGTCGACCCTGCCAGTGAAGAGACACTTCACAAGTGTCAGAACTTGTATAAATAAATGAAGCTAACGCCTCATTTGAACACAACTCAGTTGCTCATTTTGAGAGAAGTTCTGATTTGTTACCGGTAAATGAGAGAGAAAGAGGCGCATATCTTGGGAGAGGACTTTCTGTTTTAGCATAAGATTTCTTGGCATTATATTGACTATTTATATTAAGGAAATTTCGCTGGGTTTTCTTCCCCTAGAGGATTTCCCAAAATAAATGTTGTCTCTTGTGGATGTGTATTTCTCAATGATTTTGTTCTTATGTTGCTATTATCTATTGAATTGCAAAGAACTATAATAATAGCATAAACATTAACAATTAACTCTGCAAAAGCTAGCGATTTCTTGAACTTAGCCAAAGCAAAGTCAAGATCAAACTCTTGTAAGATGACAATCCATTTATTATATTTCTCTCCTATGATATGTCTAGTGAAGACGTATTGAAACAAATTGACATCGACAACCACAGTAGTTTTGCAAAGCAATATATAGTGTCATAAACGGTGGACTGCATGAACGGAAACCATTACTAGTTTTTCAACGTGGGAGTAATTAAGCTCAAGACCGACTAAATTTCGACTGAGATAGTAAGATGACGTGCTCATGGAGCTCATCATCCTCCTGAACTAGAACCATACCAATCGTCTCTTCGGACGCAGCAATACACAGCAAGTAATTTCTACCGTAATCGGGAGATTTCAGCAGAGGGGCCGATACCAAGGCTTTCTTTAAAGCGTCGAAACTCTTGGGCTCGCTCATCCCAGATAAAAGGGGTGTCTTTCTTCAATAGGCGCATGCAATCCTTAGTGATATTGGCATAATTCACTATAAGCAGACACAGAAAGTTAGTTTTCCCCTGTAAACCTTGAAGTTGTCTAATCGTGCGCGAGAGAGGCAACTAAAGTATTGCCTCAACCTTAAGAGGATCTACCATGATCCCAATCTCGAAAACTAAAAATCCTAAGAGACGGCCATACCTAACACAAAAGATGCATTTGTGAGAGTTAAACTGGATCTTATCGTAACATCTTTCAAAAACCAGCCAAAGGTGTGTAACATGATCCACTCTCTTACGAGAGTGAACAGCAAGATCATCGAGGTAAGCTTCGAGTATGTGCTTGAGATCGTGAAAAGTGAAAGTCATGGCGCGTTCGAAGGTTGCTCCAGCATTTTTCAGACCAAAAATCATTTTCCGGTATGTAAAAGTACCCCAATGACATAAATGTCGTCTTACGTTGATCCTCAGGTTTGATCTGGATTTGGTTATATCATGTAAATCCGTCCATAAAAGAAAATATTTCTCTTACCCCACTCATCGAGAATTTAATCAATGAACGACGTGGGGAAGTTACCTTTAGGACAAGCTTTGTTCAGGTCCCGAAAGTCCACACACCCGGATGGTTCCCTGCTTTTTATTTACAGGAACAGGGTTGGATACTCATTCAGTCAAGGGAACCGGGTAGATGAAGCCATCATTAAGTAGCTTCTCCACCTCTGCCTTAATAGCGGGGGTTTGTCTACGATTAACAGCTCTAAGACGTTGTCGAACAGGGTTAGCATCTGGATAAGTCTTAATCTCATGTTCGAAAATACGAGGATCGATCCCTGACATCTCTTCATATGACCAAACAAATACATCTCGAAATTCTTTGAAGAGATTGGTGTAGATCAGAATCTTTTCTACGAGAGATATCGATCAAGACGGTAGGAAAAATACTCGTCATATTTCCTTCGACATAAATACTGTGTGTATCAAGTGGAACTACGGTGTGATCGACTATCTCACTTAGGGTAGACCGAAAATCTTCTTGGTTGATTCTTTCAATACCTGAGAGAAAATAAGATCGATGATGCATATCATCTCAAGGTCTCTCGAAAACATTCATGGCCTCAAGGATGGTTTCGTCTGAAGGCAAAGTCTCATCTAATAAATCATGTGAACAAGATAACGAGGTGGCCCATACAGGCCTAAGAACGGAATCCTACTTACCCGTTTGTGAGATAACAGGATCGCGGTCGTCGGAAGAGTCAAGAATGGCTTGATATGCAATCTCTGCTATTGATAGTGGCATAGTTATGCCAGCATGCGACTGACCTTCACTCGACGAAGTCGAAGAAGGTATGTCCATGGATCACTAAGATATGAAGTGCGTAAAGTAATGGACCTCCCTACTAAAGCAGACCTACTAGACATGGCGTAAACGTGGTGAATCGATGTCGAGAAGTCGAAAGTACCCATGAGGGAAGAATACATTCTGACACCGATATTCTCAGTTGTCAGCTGAGAATTGTTGATCATTGGGACCGACGGTCCAACAGATGCATTAGGACTAAAGTACGCAAAAGATAATTGATCGACCGTCACGATCTCCCCTTGATGAGGAAAACAAAGTGTGCGGAAGACGGACGATACGACAGCGACCATAGCATAGGTCCAATTGCGACCTAATAACAAGTTATAATTGAGAAGTGCATCAACTACCTCTACTTCCACCTCTACCGTCTTCCCACCTAACTGGATCGGAAAGGCAAGAAGAATACCATGAGGGCAGAAAGAATGATCGTCAAATGCAATCAACATGTTCGACGACTTGGAAAGGGTTGGAGAACCAATAGCTTTCCAACAAACCAGGGGCATCACGTAGGTCGAAACACCTTCATCAACGACCGCTCCTTTGATAGTATACTTGGAAAACTCCACGTGGATTTGGAAAGCCACTTGGTAGGGTAAGCGAGGCTTCACATCCATGACGTCAAACTTGATAACTTTCAAGCCACTAGGTTTTAGAGCTCCTAAGGCAGAGAGTAAAGCATTCCTCTATGATGGACACGTCTGAAGTACCTCCAAAACCGACATCGCGCAAGGGTTTTGGCCTAGATCCTCCACGATGGAGTAGTTTTGGGCAGCTCTAGCATTAGGGTTGTGGGTAAAGCGCTTGAGTATTCATTTTGAAATACGACGCAGTAGCTCTAGTTTCTCAATCTGTAATTTTGTCTCTGAGGAGCTTCTTGGTTGGTACTAGCTTTTGAAGAGCTATAATCTCGAGAGCGAGTGGCTATATCGATTTTCACGTAGACCATGTTAATACAAACACGGTCGCCATCTTGCGGTGGTGGGTTTTGACTTCCACTAGGTGCATTTCCGACGTTCGAAAAACTCGAGACTAAGTATTGGTTGTGTGGGAATGGATTCGTCGGCACAACGAGCGGTAGATTTAAAAGCCTCGCAGCCTCTGCAAGTTTGGGGCATAAGTGTGTAAGGTGGTCATCGTTACAAAGTTTACAAGGAAACTTCACCTTACGTTTCTCTTTCTTGCCCTCTCCAGCATTATCATTATGTTTTCAATTATTATCTTTGTCCTTAGGTTTATTATTATTCTTCCCACCCTTACAATTATTTTGACCTTTCCTTTTGTTCCCATCTGATTGTTGGTCACCATTTGGGTTATTCGACGATTGCGTGGAATGTACATCCGCCCACTGGATGAGTTTGGTGGATCCAAACGAAGTTGGTCCTCCGACAGACTTTGTTGTCGAGTCTATGGATTTTACATTAACGTACCCTACAATGCCATCGACATCAGGGCCGGGATACTGCCTAGGATCGTAATTTGGCCGCGATGCGTATGGAAGAAGGTTGTATAACATCTCGGACTAAGCATATATCAAATCGAGTTGTTGGGCTCTAAAGATAACTTATTCCTTGTTGAAGATCCCAGAAGTAGCAACGTCCTTTGAGATAGGAGCGTGCAAAGACTTTAAAAACCATTCTAGAAGAAACTTCGAGGGTATAGGAGTCTTAATCAATTGCTTGTGTCTACGCCATTTCTAGATATGATCCGAAATGTGAGTGTCGGTACACTGGTATAAAGTCGACAAAAGTTCAAGGCCAACATCGTAACGAATGGGCAGTTGAAAGTGGTTGAGAAAGGCTAACACCAACTGATGAAATGACTCAAATGCCCCCCTAGGTATCTCAATGTACCATTGTGACGCAACTCCAATGAGAGTGCACTGAAACAATCGTAATCTAATAGAATCATGATTCAGATAATTCGATGAGCACCAAAGGCGAAAAGTAGTGACGTGACCACCAAGGTCCTCCCCTTTCTTACCCTCGAACTTTGGAATGTCTGACGGAAATTTGGTGGGGACAGGGGGCCATGTGGGATCATGACTCACCGGGTCATTCATTAATTTAGAAAAATCTGGCAGATTAAGTGTGGCTAGAAAAGGGAGATGGGGTTGCGACATCTAGCCCCATCCTCCCGCGAAAGATTGTGCGTTAGGAACTGCATTCCATCCAGGGTTCTGGTAATGACCAAAACCTTGTCTAATATTATAAGGCCCTCCTCCGAGCTGATTCGTAAAAGATGGATTGGCCATCATTCCAACAGGAATGTTCCAATAAGGATTATGAAAATTGCCCCCCGTTGAATTAGATCCAAGCTGAGGGTTGTTAAAATTTTCTCAAATTGGATCCAGGTTGGGGAGTGCCCAAAATGTAAGACTGGCCTCCTCCAGGTGGGAACTCGGAGGATTGAAGTGGATTTGTCGTGCCAAAAGTATTGGTCGGAATCGACACCAAGGAGATAGGGATATAGGGCGGAGCTTGTCCGCCAGCTGGGTTGTTTCATTCAGTCGTTGAAGGATTAGACCCGGGGTTAAGAGTAGGGACACTTCCTACATTAGGATTTGCTTGGGGAATATGAAAACCACCAAACGGAAAAGGAGTGTAAAGAGGTGTAGTGCCTCCAAGTCCAAAGCTAACGTTAGGGCCAGCAGCTAGGATGGCAGTAGAAAACTGTGAAGTGAAGTTAGGCATACCATAAAAAAATGGACTAGAAGCCATGGGGATGGTCTGAACATTGAAACTCGACGAGTGATCGAAACCCCCAAAAGGGTTTGAGGCAAGAGATGAAGCATTAACTACATGTCGAGCCATAGTATCGGTATAAGCCTCCGACTCTGCAACTGTAGTGGTTGCAGGTGTCGAAGGGGTGTTATTAACTATAGTGGGTATGGGAGTCGAAGAACTCCAAGTGTTCTGAAGACTAGACTCAATACTCATCCTTGTGGGACCACAAGTCTAAAAGGTGAATGTGTGTGTACCACTCCTGATAACTCTACGCCTTTTAGAAGGCAAGAACTCGAAAACCGATGGTAACTGTAACAACCGACGGGACCTGCAAGGAAGTTGGTCCGACTCCACGACGACTTATGATTCCAACAAATAAAAATATATCCTAAGGTCAACTAGTAATCAAAGAGCATATCAAAAAGTCAAACTGTCAATATGCATGCAAACGGGCTAAAGTGGCTGAGTAGCCTCCCTCGCTAAAGAAGGTATGTCTCGTCCAGGAGGGACCTGAAACTCCCTGCTAAAGTTTGGAGGTAACAGAATCAGTTATAAGGGCCCTCGTAGGCTTAACAACCAGTCGGTCAGATCCCCCCGGAGAGGTAGTCCTCCATAAAAGTTGTGTTGTCCGACCCCTATCTGACTCAGGATACCAGCAGAATAACCCCTGCAAGTAACCTATGAGATACCTAAGTCAAGCAACTAATCAACCACTGAATAACTGATGCACAGGCGAACAGTCGTAAGTCTGGATTACCATATGGGCAGGGTAGCAAAGCCCGAAACCTTGAAAGTACCGCCTCTCATAGAGGTATGGGCACTAGCAAGATCCCCAAATACGAATAAATCCACAGAAATATCTCTGACGCTAGGTCAGTATCCAGGGGTTATCCCTTCAACTAACTTCGTGTGACCTCGTGCTTAACTCCGGTGTGAGCGGAGCCTCCTGATATTACCAATTATAAAATGGACTTCTCAACTCCCTGTCTCAGACACATATGTTGATCTAATTGCCTTGGAGAAGTTTACTCACAAAATCTTATTCCAAGGCACTAAATCCTATGCTAGTTTGTGCACCCTAAAAATAAAATCGTGACTAATCAATTTTAGTTTAAAGCGTAAATTTTATTGGTCGTGATTACTCAAAAGGGTATGGAAGTGAAACTCATGATGTTATGACTCTTCAAGAAAATAAATATGGATATAATGCAAAGTCTATCTTTAACTTTTCAATGAATGATATGCTAATAAAAACAGTGCAGTCTTCAATTTCAACTCTGCAATTCGAAAGTAAAATGTAATCTTTTGCTAAATGCACTAAGTTAATGAGAAAGATTCAAAGACAAAAATCTCAACCAATGCAAAATGTCTATTTTTTTGTATTTTCAATATACTAAAAAGAAAACGCATGGACTGATGAGCAACCTGATATATAAATTCTACTGTGTATAAAAGCAATAACTCGAGCAGAATACCCAGTAGCCAAGCAAACAGCCCAGAAAAGAAGGACAAATCAAGCATGGAAAACAAAGAAAAAGACTCCGCCCAAAAATTTAACTCCAAACAGGTTTCATGTCATCCCAGATAATTTCAACAGGCACTACAGAGACCTAAGAAGGCTCAGCAATCTTCAAATCCCACCCAGCAGTCACTAAACCAAGCAACCAAGCAAGGGAAAGTGGTATACGCGACTATTCAGGAGAACAGAGTGTATATATGTTTATTGCAGTGAGACAGCAAGCGTGTATACGCAACTGTCAAGGAAAAAGGGGCGTATATGTTTTAAAATCCCACCCAGCAGTCACTAAACCAAGCAACCAAGCAAGGGAAAGTGGTATACGCGACTATTCAGGAGAACAGAGTGTATATATGTTTATTGTTGTGAGACAGCAAGCGTGTATACGCAACTGTCCAGGAAAAAGGGGCGTATATGTTTTAAAATAAAGCCCAGGCAAGGGCAAAAAGTTGAAAACTCAAACCCGAAGTGAACAGAATCTGTCAAGCGATGATACGACAAGAAACACAAAGGAAAAATAGCAGCGTAAGAAGAAAACTTCAAGGTTGACTTGGTCAAAGTGGACACTGCACATTTCACAAGGATGCGCACTCATTTCTCTTCAACGGCACATGCATGATGAATATTTTATTGTGAAGGAGGTTGTTAAGTGGACATGAGGCACTCCTTCCTAAGGAACATTAGTGGAGGAAATATTTTATTGATTAAAGCCAAGTCAAAGTGGACTAAAGCACAAAAAACAAGAGCACGCTAGTTCGTGGAGGAATTTTATATTATTTCTTGGTCAAAGAACTTCTAGAAGAAGCACTCAAGTAATATTATTATTTGGAGGTTGTTATTTCTAGGAAAGCACCCTCATCATCGAGTTTTACAGTTGCCATTCATGCACAACTTGTGGAAATTCTCCCTACCTATTTGACGAAGCTTTTTATTATTATTTTGGAGGAAGTTATTTCTTGGAGAACGCCTTGCACATGAGGAGCACAAATGGCATCTAGATTTTGCCTTTGCCTGAAGATAAAGATGGAGCAAAGTGAGCACTATTGTCGTCTAAAACATTGTATCCAAACACTTTCTATGGGCTCTTGACCTAATTCGCCCTCATAGGTGGTTATTGTAAATATTTTAATATTTTCTTAGGAAAATAATATTTTATTGTAGAGGAGAGTTGAGATAAAACCTATATAAAGTTTTTCTCTCTCCATTTTGTATCGGGGAAATTTTGGAATGAAGGAACTTGTGAGCAAGCTAGCTCCAAGTATTGAATTAAGGTATTAATTCTTGTAAGTTGTGGTTAATTATATCTAAACAATCTATTATGTGTGGCTATTTGTTCTAACTTCTAAGTGCATCTTTGAAAGAATTATTATTGTAGGTTAGATTGACAAAGCTAAAGCTAGGAGCAACTTGTTTCTAAGGAAAGGAACTAAAATCCTAGATCTCCCATTGTGAGTGAAAATTTTGCACCTACCTTAAGAAAGAAGTGTTCTAAAGTGTTATACCTGCTATTGTGAGTGAATGCTTAATTGTTGCTATATTTGAATTGGATTGTGGGGCTCCTATTGTGAGTCCCTTCCTTTATACACTATGTAATCTTTTGCTTACCTATCTTTAGTAGAAAACCCTCTTAGATTGCATCTATGACCTCCATAGCCCAAGGAAAAAGGCATTGAATCCCTTTCATCCACCATCCCCTACTCTTTTAAACTTTCCCATTCCAATTTGTTCATGTTGCTAAGCTCCTATATTCCCATTCCATACTACACAAAATGATCCTAGCAACCATAGGGAAGCTCTCCCCTTGACTTAGGTTTGCGGCTTACCCTTTATCTAAAGGGCAGAGGAGTAATGATGAGGTGGCAATGGCCATCCTCCTAGTTTCACATGTCTCCATCTAAGTGTTAGGAATTTTCATCTTTGGGTGTGAGACTTTGTGGCAACAAGCCCCTTGGTGCTCATCATCCTTGTAAATATAAAACTGTTTTTTTAAACTTCCATCTTGTAGTGAGCTTTGACATGTAATACACACCATAAGCTGGGATACTCTTTTGTGTTTTGTGTGTCCATTTGGATTTGTAACTCATATCCCATGGATTGTCCAGTGGGTCTGTAACTTCTATGCTAAGGTTTAAGCTATTATTAAGTTTATTTTCAATTCACTAGATAACCATAGCATAGATAGGATCACTAAGAAATACACAATCACAAGAGACACATCATTTATCCTAGGAAACCCTCACGAGGGAGAAAACCCAGCAAAAACTTCTTTAATATAGATAGCCAATACAATGCCAAGAGAATGAACCAAACAATACAGAAAGTCATCTCCCAAGTATGTGCCTCTCTCTCTCTCTTCCTTCTTCTCCAACTGCAGCTCCAAACTTGTGCT
>JZKD02S1727617.1:963848-976596 GCA_000966675.3 Picea glauca
CATTGCAGATCTAGGAGAACAACATGACAACAGCTTTGATGTGCACCACGAGCTGGAGTTATATTTCAAACAGAGCAGGGACAGATTTTACATGTTACATTTTGATGGGCCACCACTATTTGATGGCGAAGATCTTGCTGCCCAAGAAGACCCACAGCCTACAGGTTATGGGTACAGGTGAGCAACCCATGGCAGTTCCAAACCATGACAAGTTTGCTGCCCAGAAAAGCAGAGATGATCTAAGGAACTATGAGAAACATAAGGAGGGCAGTCCTGCTGATGATGTGCAGGAGCTCTATATCTGGCAGGGGCAGGGGCAGGTGCAGGTTCTCCGCATAACCCACCCAAGGCAAAAGGACAGGATCGGGCAGGCTTATATTTTCCTAACAATCGGGCAAATTGAGAATAGTAATGTCAACGGAAGAGGGTTTTATTGAAGGATGGAGGGTTTTATTGAAGGTAATAGAACCCGTGACTCTGAAGCCAAAAGCTATGGCATAGCATGAAATTAAATTACCAGAATGATCAGATTCTAAAGGCGCCTTACCACTTATTTCCGGCTGGCAACCTCTCTATTGAAATGGGAAAATTGCTAAGTGAGTGACGGCTTCCTCGGCTAATAAACGCATAATACCATGCATGGGATTTCTCAACAGAACTCTTGCCATTTTGTTCGAAACTAATATATATGGTTATACCGAACTCTTGCCATAAACATCAACAGTGATACCAACTATACAGATAAATAAAGCACTGATCGATAAGGTCCAACGAACTTATAGATAGAGTAACTTATCTATGGGGGAGGGTGTCATGATGACTGTTCAGTGTGCTTAGTGAAGGTTTTCCAGTAATTCATCAATTCTGAATGAATCTACCCACATAGCAAATTGAGAACAGTAATGTCAACGAAAGAGGGTTTAATTTGCGAACAGTAATGTCAACGAAAGAGGGTTTTATTCAAGGATGGAGGGTTTTTATTGAAGGTAATAGAACCCATGACTCTGAAATTAAATTACCCGGGATGGCGGCAAAACCCACGATTCATAAAATGAATGAATGGTAGAACATTTAATGGTTATATAACAGAGAGCAATTTATTCAAAAATAAATAGAGGTATTCAAGAAGGTATGATAGGAATCGTAAACGACACAAGTTATTGCAGTACTACGAAATTAAACTCAGAAATCGGAAGGTAAGAAAATATAAACCGAATAGAAACAAACATCTAAACTCAATTATGAATGAACTATGCAGAATTTAATAGAAATTTTGGAAACAGAATTGAAAAAAAGAAACAGAGAGACTGTTCAAAAAGATAAAAATGTACTTATCTCAGTTACAAAGAATCCTCGCCATGCCATCTGATCTATGTAGCTCACCATCACCCATAAAGGAGGTCGACGCCTACGGAGAGCACGTTGGAAGCGCAAGAATGGGATTCAAATCCGAAGAGGGAGCGTGGAGCGGATGAATGGATTCAAATTCAAAATTAAGAAATAATGCACAGGAGAATGTGCTTTTTTGGACCACCCTGCCCCAATGGTAGAATTCGCATTCGAAAAGGTGTTACGATCGAATTTGAATTAGTTCGAACACATTCGACATTCGAGAAGTTGTTTGAATTTGAATTTGAATTAGTTCGAACATTAATATACATTAAAATATAAAATTCACTATTACGTTTTAAATATATATTTATAAATAAATATATATTTTTAAGAATAATAAAATATTTTAAAAACATCAATATATAAATATATATTTATAAATAATATATCTTTTAAAAATAATAAAATATTTTAAGAACATAAATATATTAAAATATAAAGTTCACTATTAAGTTTTAATTATTACCATAAGTTTAAGTTTTAAGAATATAACATATTACCATATGCATTAAAATTAAGTTTTAAGAATATAACATTACCATATGCATTGAAATTAAGTTTTAAAGATGTAAGGTGATGATATGCATTGTACACTAACTACTATTTTATAAATTTCAAAATTAAAGAAGACATGCCTTAAATAGTCATCAAAGTTCTTAGATAACAAGATATTGAAAAAGTAACATGATATTATACAATGGTAACATTTAAATTTTAAAAATAGTTGGGATGGGAGTAAATGTGAGGTAGTAGAGACACGTGGGTAGAAAGTTGAAGTAGATGTGGTTTGCATGCAGAACATAGTAAAGTAAATATATAGTTTTATACATATGAAATATGTACTTTTATACATACGAAATATGTACTTGTATAAAGTATAGATTTAGATGTATACATACGAAATTTGTACTTTTATAAAGTATGGGGATGAGATTTTATAGAGCATGCACGGAGTCTTAATTGCATACTTAGCCAGTTTTTGGATCACGGGTTATTGAGGTGGCGGGTCTCTGATGTTCTGTGGCCTACAAATAGCACCGACAGTTCCGCGATATACAAAATGACAGGCGGAGTGGCGGACTATAGAAATTTATCAGAAATTAATAATGTCGGTTATACAATAGAATAGTAATAAGGTATGTTACATAGGTTCGTGGAGAAAAACACCAAAAAATTAGCATTGTCGAACTATTTTGCTTTAAAACTAAGGCTTTTCTTGGACAAAAAAGATATAGCATTGCCGAATTGGTTTTCTTTGCACACGTTTTATAGAGCATGGACGGAGCGATCATTTCATACTTAGCCAGTTTTTGGATCACGGGTTCTCGGGCTGTTGGTTTCAAAAATGGGCCTCTTTTGTTCTGTGCCCTATACAAATTGACAAGCAGGCTTGCGAACTATAGAAACTTATTATAAAATAAATAATGTCTGTTACATATCTCTAGAAATTACATCAACATTTAAAACATGAACGTCGTTGAAGACCAAAAAATTAGCATACAATAGGAATTTTGCACCCAACAATTATGTCATATACATGAGATAGTAATTTATAGAAGATTATAACGTTGTACGAAGATTTATAATAATTTGTATAATGTTATAAAACTTCATGCATTTTGTACTGGACAATTACGGAGTTGCGGATTGGCGGAGTCTTGGGTTCACACTTTTCATGTCCAGTGTGTTACGTGATATACATTTTGCACCAAAGACTTTCGTCATATACATTTTGCAGCAAGCAATTCCGTGATATACATGACACAACAATTTATAGAATATTATAACATTGTATGCAGATTTAAAGTAATTTATATAATGCTATAACATGTCTTAGTTAATTAATAGTATAAGCAACTTTTTTAATTTTATTCGATATTTTTATTTTTATAAGTAAGATTGTATAAAAGTCTGTCAAAATGAAGGAGTACAGAGAATTTTCATGGTTTCAAGCTGTAAATATTGAGCTTCCCTGAGGGAAAACCAGCTCAGCCAGCCAAACCGCTTCATAACTTAAGTGTGGATTGTCATTGATGCAAGAAGAGTTCAAAATTCTGGCCCGTAAGGGTGGGCGCTAGAACTGTGGAAAGTGTAGATAGTCTAATTATAATAAGCATGGACAAATGCATGAAAGATCGACATACACATGACAAAACAACAGAGATCACCAATATGGTCTATAGTTCGGCAACGCGACCATGCAAAAGGCGCGAAATGTCGTGTCCCCGGGAGGAGGCGGCTCCTCCTGGACTGGTGTGTGGTCCAATTGCATAGCATTCTTCATCTCTGATGGCACGTGTTCTTCCTTCTAGACATCCTCGGGGCATGATGGAAGCCTCTGGTCCTCGCGGTCTGCCTCTGCGTGGAACAAATTTTTCAGTGGCAACACTGGTGCCGAGGCTGTTTTTGTTTGGGATGTTGTTGATTGGACTGCCTCTGGTGCGAGGAGATGAGCATTTTGTAACGTGAAGAGCAACTGCAGGAGTCGAGAGGCTTTGTCGTCTAGGGTATGTAGGCGATACCGTAGGTTGTCCATGTCCCGACACAGTTCGAATAACAGACTCTGCACCAATGCAAGGTCTGTTTGCCACTCGCATTCTGGGTCAGCATTGGAACCTGCTCAAGATTGGGGTTGTCGTCGCGAATTTTGACTGGCTTCCAGACCATCCATCTGAAATTGGGTGTCGTGAAGCTGGTCCTGAAGCGACTGGGTGGTCGGAGAGTTGGGAGGGGCCAAAGGGCCTGGGTGTGAAACAAATGTCGAATTGGCTAAAGGTCATGGGTTGTTGTTCAGTGAGGCCCCTGGGCTGTCGGGCTGAAAATTGGTTTTTTGTTGTTCCTTGCCCTACAAATAGCAGTGAGAGTTCCGCGATGTACAAATTGACAAGCGGTCTTACGGACTATTTGAAATTTTGGATCGCGGGTTCTCGGACTAGGGGGCTGAAAATTGATCTTTTGTTGTTCTGTGGCCTACAAAAATCAAATATGTAATTTGATAAAGTAGATATATAGAGCATGCACGGAAGCTTCATTCTGGGTTGTCGGGATTGCAGGCTGAAAGTTGAGCTTCTGTTGTTCTGTGGCCTACAAATGCCATCGAGAGTTCTACGATATACAAATTGACATGCTTCTTTGAGGACTAGAATTTTTGAATGGCGGGTTCTCGGTCTGGCGGGCTGAAAATTGGGCTTCTGTTGTTCTGTGGCCTACAAATAGTTCGTAGAGTTCCGGGATATACAAATTGACAATCGGACTTGTGGACTATTTGAAATTGAAGGGGCTCGTGTCGAACAAGTTTAGCATTCCCGAATTAGTTTTCCTTTTTACATATGTTGCTGGAATAAAAAATAAATAAATAGTATTGACGTCGGTTACATAGGCTGGTGGAGAAAAGTATGAAACAAATATCATTCCCGAATTAATTTTCTTTAAAAAAGTGGCTTCTCGACTTAGGCATTTTTTGGATCGCGGGTTCTCGGGCTGGAAACCTGAAAAATGTGCTTCTGTTCTTCTATGTCCTACAAATAGCACCAGCAGTTTCGTGATATACAAATAGAAAATCGGACTTGCGGAGTATTTGAATTTTAAGGAGCTCGTGTCCAAAAAATTCAGCGTTCGCAGATTAGTTTTTTTTACATAGGTTTTACATACGCTGGTGGAGAAGAGGGCAAAAAGTATAGTACCAATGTCTGTTACATAGGGCGGTGGGAAGAAGGACGAAATAAATAGCATTCCCGAATTAGTTTTCTTTAAAATAGGGGCTCATCGACACAAGAAATTGAAATTTATGAAATTATAGGTTCCTGCAGACCATAAACTATACATAGCAAATATGTAGTTTTTTAAAGTAGACATTTACTTTTATAGATACAAAATATGTACTTTCATAAAGTATGGGGATGAGATTTTATAGAACAACGACGGAGCCCTTTTTCCATGTCCTACAAAGAGCAGGCAGAGATACGTGGTGTACAAATTGAGAAGCGGACTTGCAGACTATTTTAATTTTAAGGGCATTTATGACAAACATTGTGCAGGACATGTGGTAAAGATGCAAGAAATGACAATGTCTTTACGTTTGAGTAGAAAGAAACTAGTGAACACAATTTTATGACATTTATATAAAAAAATAATAAAATGTGTTACATATTGCTGAAAATTTAAAGAAACATATGTATATAAGTGAAATTATCTCAAATTTGAGTAAGTGATTTATGTCATAGTCCATTCTGAAAATGAAAAATCTAGGAACACATAAAAGCAGGAGGAAAACTAGCCTTCCTGAATTAGAGCATGGACAAAACCCTCATTCCATACTTAGGCATTTTTTGGATCGCGGGTTCTCGAGCTGGGGACCTGAAAAGCGGTTTTCTGTTGTTCCATGTCCTTCAATTAGCATTGAGAGTTCTATGATGTACAAATTGACAATGGGACCTGCAGACTATTTGAATTTGAAGGGGCTCGTGTCCCAAAAATTTAACATTCAGGAATTACTTTTCTTTACATAGGTTTTACACACGGTGTTGGAGAAATGTACAAAAAAAATAGTACCAATGTTTGTTATACAGGGTGGTGGACAGGAGGACCAAAAAAATAGCATTCCCGAATTAGTTTTCTTTAAAACAGGGGCTCGTGGATACAAGAAATTGAAATGTATCAAACCATAGGTTCCTGGAGAGCATAAATTGTACAGAGCAAAAACACGACTTTTTAAAGTAGATATTTACTTTTATACATACGAAATATGTACTTTTATAGAGCATGTATGGAGCCCTGATTCTATATAGTATGACGGAGTCTAGATTACATACTCAGGCAGTTTTTGGAGCTCGGGTTGTCAAGCTGGCAGGCTGAAATTGGAAAAAAATGAAACGTCTTACATATTCCTGGAAATTTAAAGAAACATATATATATATATATATATGTGTGTGTGTGTGTGTGTGTGTGTGAAATATGATATGTCGAATTTGAGTGAGTGATTTATGTCATACTTTGTTTTGAAAATGACCAGGCCGCAGAAAAAATGCATAAGAAAAAAAGAGAATAGAGATAAAATAAACAGAATGACTTCACATTCAGCATAGCTGAAAATAAAAAATCCAGGAAGACATAAATATATAAGGAGACAAAAGAATAGTTTTATTTGTAATATATGAAAATAATAATAGTTTGTTACATATCCCTGGAAATGTAAATGTGTTTGTCATATAGACTGGGATTGGGGCTCCCGTGGACCATAACAAAAATATGTACAAGAAATAGGAGTGTGGGAAGAAGTTGGACACGCTAGAATGTAATACCTGAAAAGTAGAAATGAGAAGATCAGTTTTTGGCTATAGATTTCTACTCAGAAAATGAATACCTGGATTAATAAAGAAAGGACTATCACTATACACTTACAGAGATGGTATGTATAAGTAATTTTTGTGTTTGGTTGGTCATGTCTTTCCCTGTTGGTTTTTGTGGGCAACGCGCTTCAATAACTGGATTGATACATAGAGGATTTATGCATTTGCATGTTGGATTTCGTGGTTGATCCATTTCAAGTTCTCTTCAATATAGCTTCTCAAGGGGGCGACGTTGATGTCATTGCGGATTCGAATGTTGAAAACTTCATTTTCTAATTCGCTTAGATCAATTGAAAGTTTACACAGACCTTCATGAATGTCTTGATTCTGTAGCGAATACCCGACTAGCCAGTTGTCCACCTCTTCTTCATGATATTCAACAATTCTGTAAAAAAATTCTAAAGACAAGGTCTTCATATTATCAACTTGTTGATCAAAATCTTGCTTGGTTAACGTCAGCGAGTTGAGGATTAAGCTGGGGTCCTGGAAGCCGTTTTTCTTTCCTGCTAAGTCTATTTTGGTGGGCTTTGTCAATAATGTTTCTTTCTTTGATATTTCTTCCTCACACGATTGCACGATTAGGTACATGTTATTCATTTTCTGTTTCTAGCATGCTTTTAATTGAGTGAGCCTTTTTTTGGACTGGAGATTCATGTTGTCTTCTTCTCGTCTCTGGCATGTTGTTGACATGAAAGGCGAAAGGGATGACCGAGTGCACATAGAAATTTTCTTCATTCTTTAAATCCGTCTGCAGAAGTAGGAGCAAGTTATGTCCCTTGCTCCCCAGGGAATCCATATTCTGTGATGTTTCCCAGGCCTTGGCAATCAGTTCTATTCTTTTGTTGATATTTTTCTCCACATATCCTCTACACGATGTGAGGAAGCCAGAGGACCCTTTTAGATTTGTTGCAGGTGTAACACCCTGTTTCCCCCAGTTTGTAAAAATAACTGGACTGGCCAAGAACTGTGGCAAAATCAGAAATGTGAATATGTGATGTGAATGGACCTTGTGGAAAAGGTCGATGAATGTGAATAATATTATGAWTTTATATTGCAGGACTACTAAGAGGGGATATGCTAAAAAGAGACCACGATGGCTACAAAAAGGCGGTGGAGGGCACCTGGAAAGGTGGCGTTAACTTCCACCGAAAATTAATACCGTATTTGGACTTCACTGGGCCGGAGAACCAAAAGCGGCTCGCTGACTCTGAATTAAATGTCTTGCAGGCTGGTAGGTAGATGGCTCTTCAGGAATTAATGAGGGATGGGAGGTGAACCACCCATTCGTAGAGCCGTCAAGCCTGACCAGCGCGAGGGAAATTGTGCTACACGCAACCTCGCAAGAGGATAAGGCATGGGGGAGAAGCGATTGGGGGGCAGACGTGAGGGGAGAAAGAGAACTCTGGCGATATGCAGAGTGAGCGATAACAGAGAGGAAGGAGAGTAACCTTCGCTCCTGGTCACTAGAAAACATAGACGCAGTCTCACAGCATCGTGGTCTCAACTCGGGGGTGGCTAGTGGTAAATCCCCTGGGAGTCGTTGAGCCTACGGTTGGGTGGAAACGAGCACCCCTCTCAGCAGTTGCATAACCCCTGGTGTTACTTTATGATAAGTGTTTTTCCTTTGGCATCTTGAAATATATGTATTCTGACATTTATGATCATAAGTTGTGAAATTGTGAATGATTTCATTATAAGAATGTATGTATGGTGTCTTGATCAGTACTGGTAGTTGTACGTTTAGATGGAAAGACTACATATGGCTTATGTTCTCTTAAATCGTTGTTTATATGCATACTGATCTAATTCAGACTTCACGTATGGTTCTCGGGAGAGAGATACCTTTATATGCCTTAGATAGTACCCTGGGTAAACCTCCCCATAGAGATACCTTTCTTGAAAAAGCCATCAAGAACCTGGAAGGAGGATGTGAAGGTGCAAGGCCTTAAGAAATCCCTGATAAGTATCGAATCGACGAACGAGATCCTGTCGGGAGATCTGTGGTCACTCACGACCATCAGATAAGAAGAAGTTGGAAAGATAAGTACCATAACCTTGATAGGTGTTGATCGACGGATGAGATCCCGTCGGGAAATCTGTGGTCACTCATGATCGTTAGATTTGGTAGGAGAAAGTAGGATGTTAAGTGCCTTACCCCTGTGACTTATGTGTCTTCATGGGTAGCAAAGAGATCAGGACCGTAGATCCCCAAGGTCCATGAGAGCATCCAGACCGTTGATCTTTCCACGTCCAGGAAGTCATGGGAGAGCACACAAGTTAGAAATCTGTCTGAGCCCTCAGATCTCGGCTGAAAAACCCGACAGTCGTTGGATCTGTCAGGAGATACCCGAGGGTTAAAACCCCAGTGAATAGGGGCGAAAGCCCCAAAACAGATCTGGACCGTCCTATTTAAGGAGGCCATGTGTCATGAGATTTCCCATTTTGGGAAATCGAGAATCGTGGACTCGGGAGTTCTGGTGATGAAAGATCGGGACTTTCCATGGTGGAAACCCCGAGACAGATCTGGACCGTCCGATTTAAGGAGGCCATGTGTTGTGAGATATCCCATTTCGAGAAATCGGGAATCGTGAACTCGAGAGTTTTGGTGATGAAATATCAAGACTTTCCATGGTGGAAACCCCGAGACAGATCTGGACCGTTCGATTTAAGGAGGCCACGTGTCGTGAGATTTCCCATTTCAAGAAATCAGGAATCGTGAACTCGGGAGTTCTAGTGACGAGAGATCGGGACTTTCCATGGTGGAAACCCAGAGATAGATCTGGACCGTCTGATTTAAGGAGGCTACGTGTCAAGAGATTAACCACATCGGGAAATTGGGGATCGAGGATTCGAGAGTCCCGTGGTTGAGAGTTCGGACTCTCGTGATGATAAGTCCCGATGAACGGATGAGATTCTTTCGGAGTATCTCAGGGTTTATAACGACCGTCAGATGTGAGGAAGAGATGTCAACTTTAAGTTGGGGCGCGAATGTGCCTTAGGGTAAGTGGCGAGCAGATCTGGACGGCCAGAGTCCACCCGCCCAGATCTACGGCTGAGGCTTCATTCCAGAGCCCCCTTGTTGTTCTGCCTTTAGCGTTGAGGGGGGGGTCCGGAATCGAACACACAACTCTTGAACGATCAAGATTTATTCGCCTTGATCAATGACATTTAGGCAAATTTCGAACCCTCCTTGTCATTCTGCCTTTAATGGGGGGGGTCCAGAATGGTGTGGTGTGTGAAGCGGGACCCGCCTCCTGTCACGTCGCCCTCTGGGTCGTGTTTCCCCTCTCGCCACCTGTACTCCACTCAACCACGCGACAGGGTCGTTCCTAATGGCCATTTGCTAACCTTGTAGGGATTCGTCCCTATTGGCCAGTCACTAGCCCTGTCGGGGTTCAGCGGTTGCAGAGTCGAACAATTCGACATTCTTGTAGTGCCGAGACATGAAATACAAAGAGGCGCCATGATTATTTGACCTGTGATCATGACCCGCGATCACCTGGGAGCAGAGAGAGAGAGAGCTAGCTTACGCTAGGCCTCCACAGATATTTCGGGGGCTCTAATTCTACAGAAAGCAACGAAAATTTTGATTAGGGTAGTGGGTGCGTTACAGCAGGGGTGCACGTAGTCGTGGGCATGGCTATTTCCAAAAAACTGCCAAGCAATGGCATAGGAAACAAAGCTTCCTCTAATTCCTTAATCTGGTTCTTTAGTCTGGCATTTCCGGCTTCATTGACTCCAACAAAATCATGAAGAGCATCTCCAGTTTCCCTGTGAAGTTCAGAGATTTTGGATGCGTGCATATTGGCAAGGTCGAGTTCTGAACGATGTTTTCTTTTCTTATTTTTTACAACTTTTTTTTCAATGATTAATTTTTTTGATTCGATTTCAAAAACAACACTCTGGAACACGAAAGATTCATCTTCGTGAAAGAATTTCGTATCAACCATGTCCATTGAGCAGGCATGATGAATTCTGTGTGCGGGCTGATCAAGGTTGCAGAATATGCTTTCCAGATCATCGTCCAGATCCATGTTTTGACGGTAAATTTTGGGCTGTTTCGCCTCCCCTACAATTATTTTTCCGTTCTTCTGCACGGGAAGCTCTTGAGGAAGATGTTTACTGTATCTCTACAAAATTGTTGTGGAGATGCTGGCAGTAGTTTATCAAAAGGTTGGTTGGCTCCAAACGCTGCTTGAAATGAAGAAATGGAGGGGACAATATAACCCCCCGCAGGCATTGCTTCAATGCGTGCAAATGGAAAATCTCCTCATTAATGACAATATCTATGCGTGTTGTATGGTGACCTGTTAGAAGTAAAGCATAGTTATTGCAAACTTAGAAGTGGGAAGGTGAGGGTTACGACGAACAACATTTAAGGATTGGAAGTTTCATGAATGAACCAAGCTGGCGGCGTGCGAATGACATTGCATGGTATTTGAAATTAAGACTAGGAAGTGATTGGAGGTTTCATGAAGGAAGTAAGCTGGCGGCGTGTGAATGACATTCCATGGCATTAGAAATTAAAACTGGGAAGGGAGAAGAAAACGATTTGCAAAAAATGCATTAATGGCAAAACTTCTCGAGCCTTGCGCACATCAATGATAGCTTAGACGATAGTTGCACGATGACCTGTTAGCATTAAAGATTTAAAAAGAAGATGGTATATACACACACACACACACACACACACACATATATATAAACAATATTTTTTATTATGCACACATGCAAAGGTAACGACCACGAGGAAGAACAAGCAAGGAAGGAATGGCCAAGTCTGAAAGTGCATGGTTTGGGATCGCAGGTTCTCCGGCAGGCGGGTTCAAAAGAAGGCCTCTATTGTTTGGTGTTCTACAAGTAGCACACAAAGTTTCGCGATATACAAATTGAGAAGTGGATTTGCGGGCTGGCCGAGATTTGATAGACCATCTACAGTTTCTCGATCGTGGGTTCTGGGGCTGGCGAGGTCAAAAACGAAGCTCTATTGTTCAGTGCCTTGCAAATATCTTATGATAATAAATTGAGAGCCGGATTTACGGGGTGACCGGCTCAACATTCTACTCCAGGGCTGGTGGGCTCCCACAAACGAGCAATACATATTTGCGGGATGTACATTGGGTCGATTTTCGCCATATAGAAATTGGGTTCTCGAGCTGGCGGGTTCAAAATTGCCTAAGCAAAACAAAGGGATCCGTCAGACTCCCACTGCACATTTCATAATTCATGTGCAACACCAAGTTTGTGATTACCATATCAACGTGTGTAGAAATTAGGCAAATTTAAATATGTGCCTTTATAAAGTATGGACATGAGATTTTATAGATCGTGTATCGATATTGCATTCCATACTTGTGGTTTCTCGGACGGGAGGGGTCAAAAAATAGGCCTTTATTGTTCCGTGTTTTACAAATAGCACATACAGTTCCGTGATATACAAATTGACAAGCGGACTTGTCGGGTGGTTGAGAATTTATAGAGCATGTATAGTTTGTGGGGTTGGCGGGGTTAGAAACGACCCTCTATTGTTCGGTGCCCTATAAATACTTATGATGCTCAGATCCGTTATTCCATACTTAGCCACTTATTTGGATCACGCACTTGCGAGCTGCACACTCTGCCTCTAATGTTCTGTGTCCTGCAAATAGCAATCATAGTTGGGCGATATACATATTGACAAATGGACTTGCAGGCTAGTTGTCTCAACATTGCAATTTTGTTGGATGGCAGACGTGCAGCATAGCGGTTTCTCGACGCAAGAAAATATATATATATATACCTGCAAACAAGTTTGACAAATTCAAAGAAAGTAAAGGAAAAATTGTTTACTATGGAAGACAGGCAGAAAAAGAATGCACCTTTGCATTGATTCGTGTACATCTCTGGGTAGGAGTTTGTTAAGGTCCTAACCCGCACATAGGTAGATCAATGTATTCGGATGTAATAAAGGTCAATATTAATAAGACATTTCAATAAAATAGAATAAGGCGGATGTAAGAAGACCTAAT
>JZKD02S1727617.1:982870-996906 GCA_000966675.3 Picea glauca
GTGCTATTTCTGTTGCTATTTCGTGAATCATTTCTGTGTATTGTGAAGATTATGCTGGATATTTTACTGTTATTCTGTTATTTCTAGCATTTCGTTTATGTTCTGCATATTTTATCAACAGAAGTACAAAACAGAGTTCTTTGCACCTTCTAGTTTTCCTTTCTGTTTCTATCAACAAAAGTACAAAACAAAAGGGATATGAACATAAGGTCAGATGTTAAGAAAAAGACAACTACTATGTACATATACAAAAAAAATAAAAAAATTGAATAAGATGAATAGAGTCACAAATAGTTTTTTTGAGGATGTACCTTATTTTTTCTTTTTTTGCACAATGTGTATTTTATAATTCGAGTAGAGCACCGTCTATATGCTCACCAGAACGCTATGTGTAGAAATCAGGGATACATATATGCTTTGAAAATTAGAAATATGAGTTTGCAATAAGTTTGATGTATATGTCATAATTCAAGTGCAATACCAATTGTATCGTGATCAGACCAATATGTGTCTAGGACAAACACACTGTATTGAGGAATGGGCACATTGGACCAGAGATGGTCAATAAGTGTGTTTTGCATATGGGTTGTATTGTTCAGAAGAAAGTGGAGACTGTATTTGCACATGTAGTTTTGGAATTATTTTGTTTTGCCAGTATTTTGTAGCATGTCAATATTGAAGTCTCCTACAAGTACAATGAATCCATTCAGATGGAAATGGTCCAATGCATTGGAAATAACATTTACTATGTTGGAGAATACTGCATGGGGAGCAGTGTACAGATTTAGTATTACAACTTTTGTTCCATGGTAAATTTTTTTGGAAAGCACGAGTTCAACATTATTTTTTTCGATATGTATGTGGTCCAAAATTGGTACATGTTTTTTCACCAGTATCATCACCCCATGTGTAATGTAACTTGATATGAAATTGTGATTTGGAAATTGTTTGTTCTGCATGCATAATGCCATGTTTTTTTCCTACAAGCACAAAATATCGGATTGCATTAAATCATAGTCATTCAATATATCATCCATGTGTACATTTAAGTTGCGTGTGTTAAGCGAGAGAATTTATACAGATGAATTTGTTTGTATGGATTGGTAATCACAATGCAGTTTCCATTTTGTGATGGTCCTGAGTCGTTCCATCTCAATATCAACTTTCTGTTTCACTTTGAAGTTATCTTTTGCGAGAGGACTTAGTAAATACACAGATTCTATGCTTCTGACACGCGACAGTGTTGTGTATACAAGTCCATGTATGTGAATTCCAGCAGGTTGAAATGAAACATTATCAAGTGTTAGTCCTTGTGATATGTGAACTGTATGTGCACATGCAATTTTAATCGGAAACTATTTGTGAATCTTCAGTCGACCTGTCTTTGTTGATGTCGATATTGCCTTTGATATTCACAAAATGGGAGTCCAATCGCTTGCAGTGTTTGAATTTTATAGATAAGACAACTTGCTTCCTTGTTGCTTGCCTATATGCGATTCATGGAACTTAATCCAAAGGACATCTAATTTTTCTGTTCGTATAGCCTTTCAGTATTCCATCTGCACCATTCACCAAGCCATCTTGTGAATCATAGTTACAGGCATATATTTCAACTAGCATTTCTAATTTCAGTGCAAGGTGCAAAAGTAAAGTGACTGAATGTTCATGACGTGGGACATTTCCATGGTTGTCTTCTTCCAAGTCAATCGAATTGATGATGATATCATCGCCAGGCATGAGCGACAACATGTGGCTATTATGCTTTGCAACATCCTTATTTCTGTAGAACAGGTAAGGGAACGTTGGATCTGTTGGTGCAGGCCATAAGCACCTCAGATTGATATAAGTCAAGTCATCATATGTTTGGTTATTTGTGCACATTCTATTCAAAATTACAATGAATGTTCCATCTGTATGGCGCATTGTAGTATGCAACTCAAAGCATTTAATATTGTCTCTCTAGAAGTCATGGGTCAGTGTTTCCATGTTAGCGGTAGGTTGTTCAAATATCAAAGAATCTTGGATGGGCTGTTCCTGATAAAGATCGTCACAAAAGATCATGTCAATGTTTCCAAAGTATTTGGTTTGCACATGTTTTATGCTTCTTAGCCAGTTATCAATGGAATACAAGAACCGACTCCGAATCAAAGATGCTTCATCTATAAAGACAAGTTGGAGTTCCTCGTAAAGCTTAGATAATGTATCCAACATTTCCTTACTAAGTGGAAGAAACTGTGACTTGTTAGAAGGAATTAAGAATGCAGAGTGGACTGTTGTTCCACCAGCATTGTATGCAGCTTTTCCTGTGTATGCAACTATTAGGCCCTTTGGTTTCATAGGATCAGAGAAATTTTTTGAATCATAGATTCGTATAAGCATTTGGAACAATGCTTTCGCTCTGAATGTCTTGTCTGTTCCTACTCCGCCTGTAAGGAACACGTGCACATGACTGCTCATGTTCAATCATTGTTTAAGGGCAATGTCCTTTACAATTGTTTGTTGTTCACGATTCAATAGACGTCTTATTCTGTGGTATTCATTATTTTCAATCAGGAAAGGATGTTTTGTAACTTGAAAACCAAGGTTGATACATTTTTTACTTTCAGCCGCTAGAGGACAAGGAAAATCTGCATGTAAGTCATAGGACTCGGAAGAAGTTCTGGTTGTTTTTGGGTTTCTGAATGCCTCATCATGATTGCCAGGGTTTTCTAGGTCATTAAGTCCAACTTCTAGATCACCCCATGTTGGATTAACATTTTACGTAAATCTAGTTTCATTGATATGCACTATAGTCTCAAAGGCAACATACGCAGCCTCCCATGTAGAGAAGTTATGTATTAATGTCTCTTCGTTTTCATGGAATGGAACGTACAACAACAATTTTTCTCTACTATAGTTTTCATAGTCACAATGTTTATTGTATTTGACAAACCGTATAACAGAGGTTTTTTTTCTTTTTGATATGGATGTACCATTTTTTTTGTAATGCAATACGAATTCTGCTAAGCAGATATGCCTAATAGGAGATGGGCGTTGGATGTAATAATCAATAATAGAGCGACATATGACATCCTCTGAATTGTCAGGTTCTTGTTGCAGCAAAACCAGTGGTTTAAGCATAAATGTGCATTTTTCAAGTGGAGATGTGTTTATGAAGACACATTTTCTTGAACTACAAGTGAGGGGCAAAGAAAGGGCAATGTGAACTGCTTATTGAGTAGACATTTGTTGAAGATTAAGAAATGTATTTCCAAGGGTGCGTATCATTTGTATGGCATCAATATGAATTATTTCATGTTCTTTGTGTATTCTTCTGAATGCAAATGTCATAGATTTGTTAATCTTCATCATATACGAGGTGCAATACGATGCTGCAACATATGCATTCAGCACGTACTGTGCATTTGTATTTGATTTCCACATAACTGGCATGTCCTTGGAGAAACTGTTGTTCCAAATATGGGAGATTTTTTGTTTAAGAAAAAGTGTTGGTTGCCTAAGCGTTATTTGTATGGCTTGGATGTACTCATCTTCTTATAGATTTACCTGTGTCAAGAAGGCATCAAAGCTCATCATTTCGCCAAATCCTCCTTGTTCTAGAAATGCGAACAAGGATTTAGATTTCTCAACAACAACATTGTCCTCTAAACTAATTGGCTCTATGATTCTTGTAGCTCTCATTGGCGAAACGGAAAATTTATATCTGCAATGCGAGCTTTTTCATTTTCTACAACTTCTTGTATGGTAATGTCTATGGACTTTCGCAAGGTTCGGATCCAAATGATATGTATTGCATGTTATGTATTTATCCACAAATTGTTTGATCTCTGAATTGTTATTAGCTCCATAGACCGGTGCACCCTCTATCCACAATAGTGCGTGGTCATGCTCATTTCCCCTCTATCCACAATTCGATGTCGTTTGGGTGGCATGCATAGTCAACCCTGAACTACTGATATCTCTAAGCAAAGGTTCATAATGGATATGTCATGTATCTGTTTTCAATGACAAGATGTGAATTTTTAGATCGTAATTTGAATCGGTAACCCAGGAATGGATAGTGCCAGCTGGCGAGGCCAACCAAACCTGGATCTTCACCCTAAATACCATAGACAACCATTGCAAACAAAATCTGCAACCCTCCATATTCTCTTCTTCATATGGAAGCACCATGTTCACAAGGTATTCCTGCCAACTTCCAACTGCCGACATATTTTGCACGAGATATGGGCAAAGGTGTTGATGCAAGCACCTAAAATCTTGTTCGTTGCCACCTATAATCACATTGCAGAAGGACTATACATTGTAAAGACGCAGCGACTGAACATCGAACTCGGATGCTACCAAACAACAAATTGCATTAAATAGACTATCTCCACAGCTAGACACAAAATTTGTTGCCAACTGTAAACCATAGCAATCTATGCCATCCAAAATCTGATTCCATTTCGATTGAAGGTCTTTGCAAATAACGGACAAGTAGATACGAGGACCTTCTCTATTGCATATGGACATTTTTCTATACAACAATGGTTCATAATGGCCACTGAGGGCATCGACATCATGGAACAAGATGCAATATGGATTGTCAGATGCAGTTTTGTTGAATAGTAGATATCTTTTTTTTCTTGTCAATGACCATATGCCAACTGATATATTCAGCCAGTTAGACAACCACCATATACAAAATGTATCTCCCCAAAGTCCCCTCTGATGTGCAGGCAGAACTGGAGATGCAGACAATCACAACTTTGAAAAATACATAGCCACATCATGTATTCCATGCAACTGCCGAAGAAAATCAGATTCCAGTTCGTATTCATAGGACCGCAAAGTCTCAACATCACCATTTTTAAAACAAGCCAAGAAATAATCTATCAATCAATTGCGCAGCTCGGTCGACGAATACCGGAAATGCAATAGAACCTGGAATGTATCGAAAAGGAAATCCCTAACAGTATATGAGAATGCATACAATCTAAAATGGCCATTCCTATGAAAAACCACGTCAATGCTGTCATGTACAATGGACTGTGTATCTTTTTCATACGACTCAACATCTATTACCTCTTTCATCTCTTCAGCTGTCATTTTGAAGTTGTTTGCTAGATACTTTCAGTTTCTATCAAAATAGAGAAAAACACAGGCAAAAACATAAAAACTAGCAAAATAAAAAAGAAAAGCAAAATAGCGCACCAATCCCCGTATGTATCTTTAAACCTTCTTCGTCTCAACTTGAATCCCCCCTAGTTCCCATAGCAGATGAGAAGAAAACAAACTGACACTGGCAACTAAGCAAAATAGAAGAAAGACCGCAAAAAAATAAAACCATAACTTAACTCAGTAGAAAGAAAATAGGAAGACACACTTTTCCGACCCACGGAGTAGAAGCATACACTGCATCTACACCCCTCCCGACGGTTCCCCCTTCTGATAGCTCCCAACTATTTTTGTAAAGCCCTTTGCATTGCAATTTTCGGAAAAACTATGGACGTGACATCCGCCATATGAAGACACATTGTTTCCAGGAACATAAGCTAAGAGCACAGACAAAAAAGGTCTGCAACAGAATATTGAAAATCAACAAGAACATGAAAACTTACCCGTCAACAAAGGACGAGAAGACCTCAACGCCCAAAAAAATGCAAACCGCAACAACAAGTCCAGCAACTTGCAAAGTTGAAGAACAACAGACCAGTGAACAACCACGAAGAGCTCGAACTGCAAGTGCAGGACCTCAACTTTGCAAAGTTGAATCAAACAAGAACCATAACCATGGAACGAAGCAGCGAACAAGCATGGAGCACAAGAGCAGGGATGTCGGCCATGAAAAATGTTGTATTGCAAGGCCTCTGTACAATAAACATTTAAGACTGGCAGAGTTGCTAGGTAAACAGTTAAGACAACAAGGACCATCGAAGGGCATAGGCTTGTGCAAGCATTTAAGAAAAGATGCGGCGTGGCAGGACTGTTCTCTCGAAGCATGCAACAATAAAGCAAAAATCAGACATAACAATATCGTGGAGAATGTATTCCACCTAGCAGAAAATGCTAAGGGAAACATTCAAACTATTGCTAGCATTAATCCAAGTTCGACGAATGCATAACAAAATTTATGATTCAAAAAGACCATATACTACCAAATACTTTGGTAATGCAAACATATTTTACATTGGGAATAGCGAAGGCGGCAATAAGACCTCCAATCCATTGTCAAAATCAGATCTTGACAAATATGATACTTTTTATTATATAAAAATCCATATTTTCACTTCCCTTGTTCCAACAATAGACAATAGGGAAATATTTCTGGTCAATGCACAAGCTAATGCCAGATCAACGATTTATCGATCACTATAGTCCCTTTATACCTATGACAGGGACTAATAATAGTTTATATATTTATAAAAAAAAAAATTAAATATTTTATTTAAAGGAAAATCAAAAATAATTTTTATTTAGAAGGAAACCAAAAACCATTTTTAATTAGAGGGAAACCAAATGATCAAATTTTTTTAAATAAAACTATTAAAAAAATTGCATAATAATTATAAAACCAAAAACACAAAATTATATATATTAATAAAATATTTATTAATATATGAAAAGTGTATACACATTTAGATTAGAAAGATGTAAACTATTCAAAGTGTTATAATAATTAATATTCTCAAATATTTTATTAATATGGAAAGATGTATACTTTACATTTAGACTAGAAATGTAAATAATTCAAATGAATAATGACAATGAGAAACATGTAAAGTATTTAGTCAAATATTTTATTAAATGAAAATATGTATACTATACATTTAGATTAATCTAGATATGTAAAGAATTCAAAGTGTTATAATGAATAATGATCATGTAAATAATTCAAAGTATTATAATGAATAATGATATTGATAGATAATAGATAATGTAAAATTTAATAGTTTTTAATATTTATTATTTAAGAAGAGAAAGCCACTTGCAATTTTTAATGTTTTGAAAAGTTATAGAACTTTTACACTAGGTTAGGTGTTTCTAAGCTATTAAGGTTAGGTGTTTCTAAGCTATTAATGAATAAGACAATTATAAATGAAATTTATTGAAGTTGAAAATTTGTTTCTTTTTAAAAAATAGTCTCTTTTACTATTTATCTACGAGCAAAACCTCAAAAGACATTGTAATTATTTCAAGTCTCCAAATTGTCCCAAGGTTTCGAGACAAATTTCCTTCCAATTATTTCAAAGTTGCAAATTGTCTCAAGGTGTATGGTTTCTATTTTGAAGATTAATTTTCTTAGCCTAAATTTGTCGCCCCTTTGGAATCATTTCAATCACAAGTTAAATATATGAACTGCATTAAAGAACCCCCAAGGGCGCTACTTGTTGATCAAAATATTTGTGATCTACTGATTGTTCTTTAATGAGGGGGGAACCTTGTAGTGCTAGAGAAGAGAAAGTGCTCATTTAGAAACTTTGAAAATTGGATAGGATTTGTTCCCAAAAAGACAAGAATTGTATGCTAGCCAAATTCCCCATGAAACTAGTATTGGAGAACTTTCCATGCCTTAAATGAATCATTTGAAAAAAAACTCTTTGAAGCAATTTGACACATTTTCCCTTGACCGCGTAGTTCCCATCCCCAACTTTTTTCCAACCTCCAACCAAACCTAACGAGAGAACAAGGATTCTAGGAAGAGGTGAACATTTGTCTCCTCTGGTTCTTTGCAAAGATAACAATATCTCAACCTATGCTTGCCCCGTTGTTGGAGTCGATCCCAAGTAAGAACCTTCTCCTTGAGTACCAACCAAAAGAGAATGCCTATCGAAGGTCCTTTAGTTTTCCATGATTTTTTGAACCACCAGAGAATATTTCCATCACACGTCTCTATCATAGCCTGGTGTCCCAATTTTGCAGAATATTTTCCACACGGGAGCTTGGTATTCCAAGCCAATTCATCTTCATTACCTAACAAATGAATGTGAGCCCTTTGTAGCTCTGTTATAAGATTAGACCAAGCTTGATTCCAATTAGCATCCAAAACCAGGTCCATCGTCGAATACCATCCTTGACTCTAAATAGTTGTTGCCACTACATTTTCTAATCTATTCAAGGTACAAATGCCTTGCATCCTTAATGTGTTTATCAAAACCTCCAGAAGAAAGACAAGATCCTTACAACCTACAATTGCATCAATTCCAATTTGCACTTGGGAATCGTTCCCAACTTTCCAAGCCATAAATCTTCCAATAACAAAATATTATTCAAGACCATACCTTCTATTGCTGCACATAAACAAAAGATAAGAGCATCATCAACAACTAATAAATGTGTAATATCAATGTGTTGCCCCATCTTGATCCCCTAAAAGGAGTTCACCCACTTTTCCTTAGTTATATCCTTTCTAAGACCATCAATAATTAGAAGAAATAGGTATGAAGACAAAGGACATCATTGTCAAAGTCCCCGGCCTACTTTAAATCAGGAAGAACCAACTCCATTGATTAGAACTATGAATGAAACAATGGTAACACATGACATGATCCACTTAACCATTTGAAGCTCAAAGACAATATGCAAATGTATAAGTCGAATATAAATCCATGAGACCCTATCATAGGACTTTGAGAGATCAATTTTGAAGATCGATGCATTCCTATTTTGAGTCTTTATAGAATGGATTCCCCCTTGGGTCGATCCTATAGCTTTGTGTATCAGTCTTCCCTTAAGAAATCTGAATTTTTCTTGTGAGATTATATTGGGTAAAATTGGGTTTAAGTGCACAACTACAATCTTTACCACAATATTGTATAAGAAATTACAGAGAGCAATGGGCCTAAAATCCTCAAAGGAAGAAGGACAATCTGATTTGGGAATGACCGCTATGAAGGTAGAATTGATACTATGCTTCATCTTTCTCGTGCGTCTAGTTTCCTCCACCACTCTAAGGAGATCACCCCCCACACAATCAAATAATTCCGCAAAGAATTTTGTTGTCCAGCCATTTGGGCAAAGACTCTTATCTTTCTTGAAACTATCAATGACCGCTCGCAATTCCTCCTTTGAAACTTATTTGAAAAAATGCCTATTATCTACCTATTCAACTAACCTTGGAAACATAGAGATTAGTTTCAACATTTCACCCACATTTTCTTATGTAGATTCTGAGAACAGCTCAAAATGATTGACCTCCAGGTCAGATAGCTCCGCGAACCCCATCTTTTTATTCCCTTGTTAGTCCTTTAACTCCCATTTAGAATTGAAATTTTTCCTGTGGTTAGAAAATTTTTGGAAGAATTTTGTGTTTTGATCTCCCACCTCTATCCATAGGGCCCTACTCTTGAGCCTCTAAGTTTTTTTGATTTCAAATAACAAATTATATTTTCTTGCTTCTAATGATTTACAACATTCCAATTCATCAAATGAACTGATCCCCCCTTCTTTCATTTTATAAAAAAAAGGCTTCAAGCTCACCTTTCAGCGCCCTGATGGGTCTTTATTTTGAAATATTTTGCTCCCTAGCCCAAACTGAATCTTTCCCTTTTAATTTTTCTAAATTTGTGACGAAATGTGCACTAGAAAACACACTCCCATCTACCCTGGTGATCCGGATTATTTTCGGCACGAAATGAGAGCGGAGATGTAATAAGGAAATGCACAGAGATATCGCGTATATCCAATAATATAACATAAATGTATTAGATATGCAACCATAAAAACAGATATACAGTAATACACGATTTCTATTAATGAAATAAATGTACAGAGACTGTAAAATACAGAGTGAAAGACTCGCTAGAATGGTGGCAGCTTATCTCTGAGAAGAGATGTGACGGCTACTCGCATTCATGAGAAGATGATTACAATGAGGCTCTGAGGGACTTTTTACAATAAACAGGAATGACAAGAGTCCTAGACATCCAAAAACCTTACCCTAGGAGATGAAGCGCCAAAAGTCATGTGGGCCCCGTTTGGGTAAGTTAGTACATCAACTTCCTGGGGTCATAACTTTTGCATACGATCTCCGTTTTAGGCGTATGATAGCTCATTGGAAAGGTATCGACGAGGAGATTCATTTTTGGGGATCAGTCGTGCCTTCAAATATTATTTAGAACCTCAATCTCGAAAAACCTTCATTTGGACCCTCAAAATGGCCCCGGAAGTTAAAAATTGCTAAAAATAGTAAATTGCCAAATTTGCCAGAAAATTGTTTTGAGCCAGTCGAAAAAGGTGGGTGGACACTGATATCCACCTGGATCACCTGGATAGTTCTTAATTATTACAAATTAGGCTTTTTAATTCCTCCACATCTACCCAATTGTAATTTTATATGAATGACGATCCCAAATTACCTTTAGGTCGACCCAATTCTAGGATAATCGTGTAATGCTCAGAGCATTGGATTGGCCCCACCCAGGAACATTATGCCCCTTTTTTCTTTTAGAAAGTTGTCATGAATAAGAAATCTTTCTATCCTTTTTGAAATTCCCTCTTTCCCACTTCGATTGTTAGACCAGATAAGATTCAATTGGATAGGTTCCATGTCAACCAACCAACCCTCTCCATCTTATCTATAAAAACAAATTCCAACTTTTCCTCTCGAACTGAGATCCCCCACATTTTGTCCCTATTGATCGTGAAGTTGAGGTCTCCCTCGATAATTAACATGTCATATCTAATGAAATTGAAGCAAAACAACCTTTCTCAAAATGACTCATTCCCATCGTAAGGGCCATATAAGTTTAGAATGGAGAATTATTGATCTAATTCTTTGCAATAAAAAATTGTAAATAGTCTCGAATCAATAGAATAACTATTAGGAAGCTCAAAATTTGAAGAAATACTAGTAATAAGACCTCTAGAAAGCCCTAAAGAGTCAATGCCAACAAATCCCCTGCAAGGAAAAAGTCTCTCTAAATGAGAGGAAAGTGTTTTGAAGTGACCCATACTCTCCTGAATCAAGACTATATCCAACTTTTCCACATCCATAAGTCTTCGAAGGGATAATGTTTTGGCTCTCATCCCTAATCCATGGATAGTTATAGACATAATTACCATGGAAAACCCCTCTTTGGGGCCATGCCTTCTTTAAGGAGCCATGAGATAAGTTTCTTACTTCCTTGAAACACTTCATGTGATGCATGTTCATGTGCATGTTTTAGTGCATACTTTTGTCTAGCCTTTGAATGACCCACCTCCTTCATGCCATCAAACCCAAGACCCCATAAAAGACCAAAATTACATGCAGGACCATGAGGTCTAACGAGGTAAGGGTCCTCTCCCGAGGAGAATGATGGTCTACCTGAAAGGGTATCCTTACGTGAATTGGAAGTATCCCTAGAAGAGACACTAGAGGCCTTCTTCAAATCATCCAAGAAATCATCCAATCCTTGACCTATAGGACAGACAGTTGAAAGCACATTTTGTACTGAATATCCTATACCTGACTCACCTCACCCTCTAACATACATATACCAACTGGAATGGAATGTTTACATGATTTCAAGAGAATAGGAGAGGATGACTTATGAGAAACTCGAGTCTCCTTCACACTATCATTCCATAAGTCCTCAAGCGTGCACCATTGCAGATTAGAGAGATCCAAATCACCCACTAATATTCTTATAATATTCTCCTCCCTTGAGCTCATAGCATCATCAAAGATTGGATATGGTGACTTTCTAGCATGTTCAATTAGATGTGAGTGAATCTTCATAGACTTCACGACTTGCTCTGAGGGATTTTCTTCACATACAGGTTCGACATTTTCTGTAGTCCCCTCCACTAGACCCATGGAAGGACTATCCTACTCATCAGAAAACCCCATACAACCACATACATGTGAAAATAACTAGAGGACAAGGTCACAATCTGCCTACAAATGGCCCACCTTGTGGTAGTGAGAACAACATAATGGAACATTTTGGTAACCCAACAAAATCTCCATAGAGTCAAACAACCCCTTTCTTGGATCTAAAGCCACTAAAATATGTGCCACTAAGTAGTAATTGGAAGTTTTGTAGCTCCTGTTAGAAGTAATAAATAAACCCAAAAGCTCACCTATCGCCTTTACGCCCACATCCGAACAAAATTCTAGAGGCATAATAGGATGTTTTATATAGGTTGGCATGTTGGATAATACCTCCTCTTTGGCGTCAAAAAGTGGATGCCATGTGTTGACGAGTCCAAATGGCTTATCAAGCAGGTAAGGGAGAACACCCAATGGAAGATCCCAATTAGACTTACTCTTGTTTGGTATAATATTTCTAACAAGTATGTGGACCTAGTTGCCACTCTAAAAGATTTTATAATATGAATATGAGAACATAATGTTCTTGTAACACACCTGATGCCTAAAAGATTTTATAATATGAATATGAGAACATAATGTTCTTGTAACACACCTGACCCCTAAGTTCTCTTTTAAGGGGTGGGGCATCACAATTTTTCTTTCCTTAACTGTCTCTAGGTTCCCCTTTCTACATATTGCAGGTTCTTCCAAACCCGCGAGCTCTTTCCTATCCCCTTTGAAGGATTTGAGCAACACGCGCTAGCTCCCCATGCTAACCCCTTCCTTCATATGACCTCAGGCTATGACCTGACGCCTACTCAAAGGGTGCTTCAAAACTTCAGCTTCGAGCGTTTTCACCTCACCACTCGCCAATTCATCCAAACTCTGAACTGACGAAGTTTCGAAATGACGGGAGAGGAATCGACGGTCCCTTTTCTCTTTCTAGATCAACGGTCCAGATCACTTCGCGACTTCGACCTTTAGAGGTGTTGGTCACACTAACTCGCAATTCTCCCAAAGCGCGAACTTCGAACTCATAGATCGGATGGTCGAGAAGGATCTCTAAGGATCCAGAGATCCACGGTCCAGATCACTTCGCGACTTCGGCCTTCAAGAGTTCTGAGTGTTCTAATGCTCTATTCTCCCGAAGTACTTTCTCTCGGAGTCAAGGATCATGCGCCACGCATCCTTCTCGTTTGACGATGGGGATCCACTTTGGGCGACCCTTTGCTTTGTGTTTCTTTCTCCTCGCTTCCAAAGTACACGATCTGTTAACTTGTGTCTCTCGCAAATCGACGACTACAAGTCACTTTGACTGTTCCTGAGTTTTGGCATTACTAAGCCTCTATTCTCCCGAAGCGGTCAACGTTGGGCTGACTACCTCATAGATCTGACAGTCGGGATGGTTCCCCGGCATCCTCAGATCTAAGGCCCCGAGTTAACTTTCGGACTTCGAGGGTTTTACCTCCCTTACAACGAAATCACTCAATTCACCGAACTCGCAAAGTCCGAAGGACTCAAATGGTTAACTCCCACGCTCTTTCCCGTATCCAACGGTCACAACAGACTGTGGCTCTTCCCGAATAGATCTCGCCCATTCATCTTCCAAACAAAGAAACCTTCCCTTTCGATACTTCAACCTCACTACTCTTCCTAAGATTTGTTAGCTCTGAAAGGCTTAAGAGCTTTGCGCTCTTTCTCCTAAACTTAACACTTAGAAGGGTCCTCTGCACACCCCTTGTGCTCCTTCATCAAGTCTAGAAATTAAGGAGTTCTCAGTCTCTGCCCGCCTCGCAGAGAGCCTGTGCGTACATGTACTACCTCTGCAAGGGATTGTGGAACCTCAACTAGATCGCAGTTTAATTCTTCTTCTGATCTCCGCAATGGATACGGGTCATCGATCTCATCGAACGATTGAGGTTTGATCCGTTAACTCCAGTGGATCTTGAAATCGATCTGACAACTAAGATCGGTTTCCTTCTGATGAACAACTCCTGTTCACTTCCCATGTCAGGCTCTTGGTTAACCTATTTCTATCAAGGTTTTATTTCGTGATCGTCATGATCTTGATCTGTAGTTGATCCAAGGGAATTCTATGATCTCTTAGTAAAGGTTTTTGAATTTTGAGTCAACAAAGATCAATTGGTTCAGATGCTTTTGCATCATACAATCAATCTTCACTACGAGAGGTTCACACCTCCAACACTCGGGTTGTCCTTCACGAATCATACCCTACTTGGGTATCCATGGCATAGAA
>JZKD02S1727617.1:1053911-1074028 GCA_000966675.3 Picea glauca
GTAAAGTATACATCTTTCCATATTAATAAAATATTTGAGAATATTAATTATTATAACACTTTGAATAGTTTACATCTTTCTAATCTAAATGTGTATACACTTTTCATATATTAATAAATATTTTATTAATATATATAATTTTGTGTTTTTGGTTTTATAATTATTATGCAATTTTTTTAATAGTTTTATTTAAAAAAATTTGATCATTTGGTTTCCCTCTAATTAAAAATGGTTTTTGGTTTCCTTCTAAATAAAAATTATTTTTGATTTTCCTTTAAATAAAATATTTAATTTTTTTTTTTATAAATATATAAACTATTATTAGTCCCTGTCATAGGTATAAAGGGACTATAGTGATCGATAAATCGTTGATCTGGCATTAGCTTGTGCATTGACCAGAAATATTTCCCTATTGTCTATTGTTGGAACAAGGGAAGTGAAAATATGGATTTTTATATAATAAAAAGTATCATATTTGTCAAGATCTGATTTTGACAATGGATTGGAGGTCTTATTGCCGCCTTCGCTATTCCCAATGTAAAATATGTTTGCATTACCAAAGTATTTGGTAGTATATGGTCTTTTTGAATCATAAATTTTGTTATGCATTCGTCGAACTTGGATTAATGCTAGCATTAGTTAGAATGTTTCCCTTAGCATTTTCTGCTGGGTGGAATACATTCTCCACGATATTGCTATGTCTGATTTTTGCTTTATTGTTGCGTGCTTCGAGAGAACAGTCATGCCACACTGCATCTTTTCTTAAATGCTTGCACATGCCTATGCCCTTCGATGGTCCTTGTTGTCTTAATTGTTTACCTAGCAACTCTGTCAGTCTTAAATGTTTATTGTACAGAGGTCTTGCAATACAACTTTGTTCATGGCTGGCATCCTTGCTCTTGTGCTCCATCCTTGTTCGTTGCTTCGTTCCATGGTTCTGGTTCTTGTTTGATTCAACTTTGCAAAGTTGAGGTCCTGCACTTGCAGTTTGAGCTCTTCGTGGTTGTTCACTGGTATGTTGTTCTTCAATTTTGCAAGTTTTTGGACCTGTTGTTGTGGTTTGCATTTTTTTCGACGCTGAGGTCTTCTCGTCCTTTGTTGACGGGTAAGTTTTCCAGTTCTTGCTGATTTTCAATATTTTGTTGCAGACCTTTTTTGTCTGTGCTCTTAGTTTCTGTTCCTGGAAACAATGCATCTTCATATGGAGGATGTCGCGTCCATAGTTTTTCCGAAAATTGCAATGCAGAGGGATTTACAAAAATAGTTGGGAGCTATCAGAAGAGGGAACCGTCGGGAGGGGTGTAGACGCAGTGTATGCTTCTACTCCGTGGGTCAGAAAAGTGCGTCTTCTTGTTTTCTTTCTACTGAGTTAAGTTATGGTTTTATTTTTTTGCGGTCTTTCTTGTGTTTTTCTCAGTTTCCAGTGTCGGTCTATTTTCTTCTCATCTGCTATGGGAACTAGGGGGGATTCAAGTTGAGACGAAGAAGGTTTAAAGATACATACAAGGATTGGTGCGCTATTTTGCTTTTCTTTTTTATTTTGCTAGTTTTTATGTTTTTGCCTGTGCTTTTCTCTGTTTTGATAGAAACTGAAAGTATTTAGCAAACAACTTCAAAATGACAGTTGAAGAGATGAAAGAGGTAATAGATGTTGAGTCGTATGAAAAAGATAGATAGTCCATTGTACATGACAACATTGATGTGGTTTTTCATAGGAATGGCCTTTTTAGATTGGATGCATTCTCATATACTGTTGGGGATTTCCTTTTCGATACATTCCAGGTTCTATTGCATTTCCGATATTCGTCGACCGAGCTGTGCAATGGATCGATAGATTATTTTTTGGCCTGTTTTAAAAATGGCGATGCTGAGGCTTTGCGGTCCTATGAATACGAACTGGAATCTGATTTTCTTCGGCAGTTGCATGGAATACATGATGTGGCTACGTATTTTTCAAAGTTGCGGTTGTCTGCATCTCCAGTTCTGCCTGCACATCAGAGGGGACTTTGGGGAGATACATTTTGTATGCGGTGGCTATCTAACTGGTTGAATATATCAGTTGGCATATGGTCATTGACAAGAAAAACAAGATATCTACTATTCAACAAAACTGCATCCGACAATCCATATTGCATCTTGTTCCATGATGTCGATGCCCTCAGTGGCCATTATGAACCATTGTTGTACAGAAAAATGTCCATATGTAATATAGAAGGTCCTCGTATCTACTTGTCCGTTATTTGCAAAGACCTTCAATCGAAATGGAATCAGATTTTGGATGGCATAGATTGCTATGGTTTACAACTGGCAACAAATGTTGTGTCTAGCTGTGGAGATAGTATGTTTAATGCAATTTGTTGTTTGGTAGCATCTGAGTTCGATGTTCAGTCGCTCCGTCTTTACACTATATAGTCCTTCTGCAATGCGATTATAGGCGGCAACGAACAAGCTTTTAGGTGCTTGCATCAACACCTTTGCCCATATCTCCTGGAAAATATGCTGGCAGTTGGAAGTTGGCAAGAATACCTTGTGAACATGGCGCTTCCATATGAAGAAGAGAATATGGAGGGTTGCAGATTCTGTTTGCAATGGCTGTCTATGGTATTTAGGGTGAAGATCCAGGTTTGGTTGGCCTCGCCAGCTGGCAATGTCCATTCCTGGGTTACTGATTCAAATTACGGTCGCTTGAAAATGGAAAACTACCACAGTTTGCAACCCCTGACCAAATAAGATGTAATACACCACTAGCAGATGTAAGTGCACTTACCGAACTTGAGGAGAGAGTTATCTCTCTATGAATTTCACTTGCTCAAATCAGACCTTGGGGATATAAGCGACCCCAGATGGGCTTAACAAGATCAATTATTAATGTGCATGTTCAGCTAGATGTTGTTCAAAAAGCGTTGCCACAGTTCATTAACAATACAATTACAATCGTTGTGGCTCTGAAAAGATGCTTGCAATACAAAAATGCATATCAGACAGGAAAAATGCCTGTGCATGTTGTTATGAAAGCATTAAAGGAATTATGTTCCAGGGCCCTGTACAAAGCAGAGAACATTTGTATAAATTCCAATTGGAACAGTGTTCTCGCAGAAGAACATGGCAACTCTGCAGAGACTCTAAAAAATCCTAGTGATTCTGATACAAGTGATGAATCAGAGAATGAAACACCTGCTGAAACATTGGTCCATGGATTCACTAATTCACAGTGAATCTGTGACTTGCAAGAAAAAATTGTCGAAATCCCACCTGGCGAGGAGCAACTTCCACTTGGAATATTCAAGGACAAATTCACTAAGGAAATGAACTTTCCAAAACTCTTCTATGGAGATCCACATGGCACTGATATTGCAGAATGATTCAGTTATCATAAAATAGTCTGATGGGAGCTACTACATTCAAGCGGTTACTTCTCTTGTCACATAACAAATTTGTTTTTCAAAACAATGCACATAATAATAGAGCAAGTTTTGTCCTGCATGTGGGTATGAATAAGAAAAGTCCAGTTACAAGGAAGAAAGTTGTTGACCAAGCATGTGAAGTACAAAGTAAACCTAGAAAAAATTCTGAAATCTGATATTGGATACATAGATTTCAAGAACATTCGCACCACTCCTGACTATTTGCAACAATTTTATTTTTTTTGCAATGATCCGACAATTGGGGCCGCCAACATTTTTCATCACATTTACAAGTGCAGAGCATTGTTGGGATCCATTGGTGGTTGTCGTTTCTGACCTGCATAGTAACAGGAAACGTAAAAAAAAAACCGATACACTGGAAAATAACGACATTGACTACCTCATAAGAAAAGACCCGGTGACATGTACTCGATACTATAGACATAGAATAAATGCTTTGAGACAATTGATATGCCATGATGAAATGTTTTTCGGAAAAATATTGGACTACTTTTTTGTGACTGAATTCCAAAATAGGGAAAATGAGCATGACCACGCACTATTGTGGATAGAGGGTGCACTGGTCTATGGTGCTGATAAAAATTCAGAGATCAAGCAATTTGTGGATAAATACATAACATGCAATACAGATCATTTGGATCCAGACCTTGCGAAAGTCCATAGACATTACCATACAAGAAGTTGTAGAAAACGAAAAAGCTCGCATTGCAGATACAACTTTTCCGTTCCGCCAATGAGAGCTACAAGAATCATAGAGCCAATTAGTTTAGAGGACAATGTTGTTGTTGAGAAATCTAAATCCTTGTTTGCATTTCTAGAACAAGGAGGATTTGACGAAATGATGAGCTTTGATGCCTTCTTGACACAGGTAAATCTATCAGAAGATGAGTACATCCAAGCCATACAAATACCGCTTAGGCAACCAACACTTTTTCTTAAATGAAAAATATCCCATATTTGGAACAATAGTTTCTCCAAGGACATGCTAGTTATGTGGAAAGCAAATACAGTTGCACAGTACGTGTTGAATGCATATGTTGTAGCATCATACTGCACCTCATATATGACGAAGATTGACAAATCTATGACATCTGCATTCAGAAGAATACGCAAAGAACATGAAATAAGTCATATTGATGCCATACAAATGATACACACCCTTGGAAATACATTGCTTAATCTTCAACAAATGTCTGCTCAACAAGCAGTTCACATTGCCCTTTCTTTTCCCCTCACTTGTAGTTCAAGAAAATGTGTCTTCATAAACACATCTCCACTTGAAAAATGCACATTTATGCTTAAACCACCAGTTTTGCTGCAACAAGAACCTGACAATTCAGAGGATTTCATATGTCACTCTATTATAGATTATTACATCCAACGTCCATCTCCTATTAGGCATATCTACTTAGCAGAATTCGTACCGCATTACAAAAAAAATGGTACATCCATATCAAAAAGAAAAAAACCCTCTGTTATATGGTTTGTCAAATACAATAAACATTGTGAATATGAAAACTATTGTAGAGAAAAACTGTTGTTGTACGTTCCATTCCATGAAAACGAAGAGACATTAATACATAACTTCTCTACATGGGAGGTTGTGTATGTTGCCTTTGAGACTATAGTGAATATCAATGAAACTAGATTTACCTACAATGTTAATCCAACATGGGGCGATCTAGAAGTTGCACTTAATGACCTAGAAAACCCTGGCGATCATGATGAGGCATTCAGAAACCCAAAACAACCATAACTCCTTCCGAGTCCTATGACTTACAAGCATATTTGCCTCGTCCTCCAGCAGTTGAAAGTAAAAAACATATCAACCTTGGTTTTCAAGTTAGAAAACATCCTTTCCTGATTGAAAATAATGAATACCACAGAATAAGACGTCTGTTGAATCGTGAACAACAAACAATTGTAAAGGACATTTCCCTTAAAAAATGGTTGAACATGAACAGTCATGTGCACGTGTTCCTTACAGGCGGAGCAGGAACATGCAAGACATTCATAGCGAAAGCATTGTTCCAAATGTTTATACGAATCTATGATTCAAACAATTGCTCTGATCCTATGAAACCAAAGGGCCTAATAGTTGCATACACAGGAAAAGCTGCATACAATGCTGGTGGAACAATAGTCCACTCTGCATTCTTAATGCCTTTTAACAAGTCATAGTTTCTTCCACTTAGCAAGGAAATGTTGAATACATTATCTAAGCTTTACGAGGAACTCCAACTTGTCTTTATAGATGAAGCATCTTTGATTGGGAGTCGGTTCTTGTATTCCATTGACAGCTGGCTAAGAAGCATAAAACATGTGCAGACCAAATACTTTGGGAACATTGACATGATCTTTTGTGGCGATATTTACCAAGCACAACCCATCCAAGATTCTTTGATATTTGAACAACCTACCATTAACATGGAAACACTGACCCATGACTTCTGGAGAGATAATATTAAATTCTTTGAGTTGCATACTACAATGCGCCAGACAGATGGAACATTCATTGCAATTTTGAATAGAATGCGCACAAACAACCAAACATATGATGACTTGACCTATATCAATCTGAGGTGCTTATGGCCTGCACCAATAGATCCAACGTTCCCTTACCTGTTCTACAGAAATAAGGATGTTGCAAAGCATAATAGCCACATGATGTCGCTCATGCCTGGCAATGATATCATCATCGATTCGATTGACTTGGAAGAAGACAACCATGGAAATGTCCCACGTCATGAACATTCAATCACTTTACCTTTGCACCTTGCACTAAAATTAGAAATGCTAGTTGAAATATATGCCTGTAACTATGATTCACAGGATGGCTTGGTGAATGGTGCAGATGGAATACTGAAAGGCTATATGAACATAAAAAGTAGATGTCCTTTGGATTAAGTTCCATGAACCGCATATAGGAAAGCGAAAAGCAAGCAAGTTGTCTTATCTATATAATTCAAACACTGCAAGCGATTGGACTCCCATTTTGCGAATATCAAAGGCAATATCAACATCAGCAAAGACAGGTCGACTGAAGATTCTCAAACAATTTCCGATTAAAATTGCATGTGCACGTACAATCCACAGATCACAAGGACTAACACTTGATAATGTTTCATTTCAACTTGCTGGAATTCGCATACATGGACTTGTATACACAGTACTGTCGCGTGTCAGAAGCATAGACTCCTTGTATTTACTAAGTCCTCTCACAAAAGATAACTTCAAAGTGAGACAAAAAGTTGATATTGAGATGGAATGACTCAGGACCACCGCAAAATGGCAACTGCATTATGATTACATATCCATACAAACAAATTCATCTGTATCAATTCTCTCGCTTAACACACACAACTTAAATGTACACATGGATGATATACTGAATGACTATGATTTAATGCAATCCGATATTTTGTGCTTGCAGGAAACAGACATGGAATTATGCATGCAGAACAAACAATTCCCAAATCACAATTGCATATCAAGTTACATTACACATGGGGTGATGATACTGGTGAAAAAACATGTACCAATTTTGGACCACATACATATCGAAGAAAAGAATGTTGAACTCGTGCTTGCCAAAAAAAATTCCCATGGAACAAAAGTTGTAATACTAAATCTGTACGCTGCTCCCCATGTAGTATTCTCCAACATAGTAAATGTTATTTCCAATGCATTGGACCATTTCCATTTGAACGGATTCATTGTACTTGTAGGAGACTTCAATATTGTCATGCTACAAAATACTGGCAGAACAAAAGAATTGCAAAACTACATGTGCAAATAGAGTCTCCACTTTCTTCTGAACAACACAACCCATATGCAAAACACACTTATTGACCATCTCTGGTCCAATGTGCCCATTCCTCAATACAATATGTTTGTCCTAGACACATATTGGTCTAATCACGATACAATTGGTATTGCACTTGAATTATGACATATAAATCAAACTTATTGAAAACTCATATTTCTATGTTTCAAAGCATATATGTATCCCTTATTTCTACACATAAAGTTCTGGTGAGCATACAGATGGTTCTCTACTCGAATTATAAAATATACATTGTGCAAAAAAAGAAAAAATAAGGTACATGCTCAAAAAAACTATTTGTGACTCTATTCATCTTATTCATTTTTGTTTGTTTGTATATGTACATAGTAGTTGCCTTTTTCTTAACATCTGACCTTATGTTCATACCCCTTTTGTTTTGTACTTTTGTTGATAGAAACAGAAAGGAAAACTAGAAGGCGCAAAGAACTCCTACCCAGAGATGTACACGAATCAATGCAAAGGTGCATTCTTTTTCTGCCTGTCTTCCATAGTAAACAATTTTTCCTTTACTTTCTTTGAATTTGTCAAACTTGTTTGTAGGTATATATATATTCTTTCTCTTTTTCTTGCGCTGAGAAACCGCTATGTTGCACGTCTGCCATCCAACAGAACTGCAATGTTGAGACAACCAGCCCACAAGTCCATTTGTCAATATGTATATCGCCCAACTATGATTTCTATTTGTAGGACATGAAACATTAGAGGCAGAGTGTGCAGCTCGCAAGTGCGCGATCCAAATAAGTGGCTAAGTATGGAATAATGGATCTGGGCATCATAAGCAATTTATAGGGCACCGAACAATAGAGGCTCATTTCTAACCCCGCCAACCCGACAACGCGCGATGCACAAACTGTACATGCTCTATAAATTCTCAGCCACCTGACAAGTCCGCTTGTCAATTTGTATATCACAGAACTGTATGTGTTATTTGTAAAACACAGAACAATAGAGGCCTATTTTTTGACCCCTCCCGTCCGAGAACCCACAAGTATGGAATGCGATATCGGTACACGATCTATAAAATCTCATGCCCATACTTTATAAAGGCACATATTTACTTTTGCCTCATTTCTACACACACTGATGTGGTAATCACAAACTTGGTGTTGCACATGAATTATGAAATGTGCAGTGGGAGTCGGACGGATCCCTTTGCTTTGCTTAGGTAATTTTGAACTCGCCAGCTCGAGAACCCAATTTCTATATGGCGGAAATCGACCCAATGTACAACCTGCAGATATGTATTGCTCGTTTGTGGGAGCCCACCAGCCCTGAAGTAGAATGTTGAGCCGGTCAGCCCGCAAATCCGGCTCTCAATTTATTATCATAAGATATTTGCAAGGCACTCAACAATAGAGCGTCATTTTTTACCCTGCCAGCCCCACAACCTGTGATCGATAAACTGTAGATGGTCTATCAAATCTCGGTCGGCCCGCAAATCCACTTCTCAATTTGTATATCGTGGAATTTTGTGTGCTACTTGTAGAACATCGAACAATAGAGGCCTTCTTTTAAACCCGCCCGCCCAAGAACCTGCAATCCCGAACCATGCACTTTCAGACTTGGCCATTCCTTCCTTGCTTGCTCTTCCCTGTGGTCGTTACCTTCGCACATGTGCATAATAAAAAATATTGTTTATATATATGTGTATATATGTCTTATTTTTAAATCTTTAATGCTAACAGGTCATCGTGCAACTATCGTCTAAGCTGTCATTGATGCGCACAAGCCTCAAGAAGTTTTTCCATTAATGCATTTTTTGCGAATCATTTTCTTCTCCCTTCCCAGTTTTAATTTCAAATGCCATGGAATGTCATTCAGACGCTGCCAGCTTGCTTCCTTCACAAAACCTCCAATCACTTCCCAGTCTTAATTTCAAATACCATGCAATGTCATTCACACGCCGCCAGCTTGGTTCGTTCACAAAACCTCCAATCCTTAAATGTTCTTTGTCGTAACCCTCACCTTTTCACTTCTAAGTTTGCAATAATTACGCTTTACTTCTAACAGGTCACCATACAAGACACATATATATTGTCATTAATGAGGAGATTTTCCATTCGCATGCATTGAAGCAATGTTTGCGGGGGGTTATATTGTCCCCTCCATTTCTTCATTTCAAGCAGCGTCTGGAGCCAACCAACATTTTGATAAATTACTGCCAGTAGCTCCACAACAGTTTTGTAGAGATACAGTAAACATCTTCCTCAAGAGATTCCCGTGCAGAAGAACAGAAAAAATAATTGTAGGGGAGGCGGAGCAACCCGAAATTTACCGTCAAAACATGGATCTTGACACTGATCTGGAAAGCATATTCTGCAACCTTGATCAGCCCGCACACAGAATTCATCATGCCTGCTCAATGGACATGGTTGATATCGTATTTTTTCACGAAGATGAATCTTTCGTGTTCCATAGTGTTGTTTTTGAAATCGAATAAAAAAAAATAATCATTGAAAAAAGAGTTGTAAAAAATAAGAAAAGAAAACATTGTTCAGAACTTGACCTTGCCAATATGCACGCATCCAAAATCTATGAACTTCACAGGGCAACCGGAGATGCTCTTCATGATTCTGTTGGAGTCGTTGAAGCCAAAAATGCCAGACTAAAGAACCGGATTAAGGAATTAGAGGAATCTTTGTTTCCTATGCCATTGCTTGGAAGTTCCTTGGAAATAGCCATGCCCGCGACTACGTGCACCCCTGCAAAAAATCTAAAAGGGTCCTCCGGCTTCCTCGCATCCTGTAGAGGATATGTGGAGAAAAATATCAACAAAATAATAGAACTGATTGCCAAGGCCTGGGAAACATCACAGAATATGGATTCCCTGGGGAGCAGGGCACATAACTTGCTCCTACTTCTACAGACGGATTTAAAGAATGAAGAAAATTTCTAAATGCACTCGGTCATCCCTTTCGCCTTTCATGTCAACAACATGCCAGAGATGAGAACAAGACAACATGATCTCCAGTCCAAAAAAAGGCTCACTCAGTTAGAAGCATGCTGGAAACAAAAAGTGAAGAACCTGTACCTAATCGTGCAATCGTGTGAGGAAGCAATATCAAAGAAAGAAACATTATTGACAAAGCTCACCAAAATAGACTTAGCAGGAAAGACAAATGGCTTCCAGGACCATATCTTAATCCTCAACTCGCTGACATTAACCAAGCAAGATTTTGATCAACAAGTTGATAATTTGAAGAACTTGTCTTTATATTTTTTTTACAGAATTGTTGAATATCATGAAGAAGAGGTGGACAATTGGCTAGTCGGGTATTCGCTACAGAATCGAGACATTCATGAAGGTCTGTGTAAACTTTCAATTGATCTAAGTGAATTAGAAAATGAATTTTTCAACATTCGAATCCACAATGACATCAACGTCTCCCCCTTGAGAGGCTATATTGAAGAGAACTTGAAGTGGATCAACCACGAAATCCAACAGGCAAATTCATAAATCCTCTGTGTATCAATCCAGTTATTGAAGTGGGCTGCCCACAAAAACCAACAGGGAAAGGCATGACCAACCAAACACAAAAATTACTTATACATACCATCTCTGTAAGTGTATAGTGATAGTCCTTTCTTTATCAATCCAGGTATTCCTTTTCTGAGTAGAAATCTATAGTCAAAAACTGATCTTCTCATTTCTACTTTTCAAGTATTACATTCTAGCGTGTCCAACTTCTTCCCACACTCCTATTTCTTGTACATATTTCTGTTATGGTCCGCAGAAGCCCCAATCCCAGTCTATATGACAAACACATTTACATTTCCAGGGATATGTAACAAACTATTATTTTTTTCATATATTACAAATAAAACTATTCTTTTGTCTCCTTATATATTTATGTCTTCCTGGAGTTTTTATCTTCAGCTATGCACAATGTGAAGTCATTATGTTTATTTTATCTCTATTCTCTTTTTTTCTTATGCATTTTTTCTCCGGCTTGGTCATTTTCAAAACAAAGTATGACATAAATCACTCACTCAAATTCGACATATCATATTTCACACACACACACACACACACACACACACACACACACACACACACATATGTTTCTTTAAATTTCCAGGAATATGTAACACGTTTCATTTTTTTCCAATTTTCAGCCCGCTAGCTTGACAACCCGCGCTCCAAAAAATGCCTAAGTATGTAATCTGGACTCCGTCACACTATATAGAATCAAGGCTCCACACATGCTCTATAAAAGTACATATTTCATATGTATAAAAGTAAATATCTACTTTAAAAAATTGTGTTTTTGCTATGTACAATTTATGCTCTCCAAGAACCTATGGTTTGATACATTTCAATTTCTTGTATCCATGAGCCCCTGATTTAAAGAAAACTAATTCGAGAATTCTATTTTTTTGGTCCTCCTGTCCACCACCCTGTATAACAAACATTGGTACTATTTTTTTTGTACATTTCTCCAACACTGTGTGTAAAACCTATGTAAAGAAAAGTAATTCTTGAATGTTAAATTTTTGGGACACGAGCCCCTTCAAATTCAAATAGTCCGCAGGTCCCATGGTCAATTTGTACATCATAGAACTCTCGGTGCTAATTGAAGGACATGGAACAATAGAAACCCGCTTTTCAGGTCCCCAGCCCGAGAACCCGCGATCCAAAAAATGCCTAAGTATGGAATGAGGGTTTTGGCCATGCTCTAATTTGGGAAGGCTAGTTTTCCTCCTGCTTTTATGTATTCCTAGATTTTTCATTTTCAGAATGGACTATGACATAAATCACTTACTCAAATTTAAGATAATTTCACTTATATACATATGTTTCTTTAAATTTTCAGCAATATGTAACACATTTTATTATTTTTTTATATAAATGTCATAAAATTGTGTTCACTAGTTTCTTTCTACTCAAACGTAAAGACACTGTCATTTCTTGCATCTTTACCACATGTCTTGCACAATGTTTGTCACAAACGCCTTTAAAATTAAAATAGTCCGCAAGTCCGCTTCTCAATTTGTACACCACGTATCTCTGCCTGCTCTTTGTAGGACATGGAAAGAGGGCTCCGTTGTTGTTCTATAAAATCTCATCTCCATACTTTATGAAAGTACATATTTCGTATCTATAAAAGTAAATGTCTACTTTAAAAAACTACATATTTGCTATGTATAGTTTATGGTCTGCAGGAACCTATAATTTCATAAATTTCAATTTCTTGTGTCGAGGAGCCCTTGTTTTAAAGAAAACTAATTCAGGAATGCTATTTATTTCGTCCTTCTTCCCACCTCCCTATGTAACAGACATTGGTACTATACTTTTTGCCCTCTTTTCCACCAGCGTATGTAAAACCTATGTAAAAAAAACTAATTTGCGAACGCTGGATTTTTTGGACACGAGCTCCTTAAAATTCAAATACTCTGCTAGTCCGATTTTCAATTTGTATATCGCGGAACTGTTGGTTCTATTTGTAGGACACAGAAGATCAGAAGCGCATTTTTCAGGTTTCTAGCCCGAGAACCCACGATCCAAAAAATGCCTAAGTCGAGAAGCCAATTTTTTAAAGAAAACTAATTCGAGAATGATATTTGTTTCATACTTTTTTCCACCAGCCTATGTAACAGACGTCAATACTATTTATTTATTTTTATTCCAACAACATATGTAAAAAGGAAAACTAATTCGGGAATGCTAAACTTGTTCGACACGAGCCCCTTCAATTTCAAATAGTCCACAAGTCCGATTGTCAATTTGTATATCGCGGAACTCTACGGACTATTTGTAGGCCACGAAAAAAACAGAAACCCAATTTTCAGCCTGCCAGACCAAGAACCCGCCATTCAAAAATTCTAGTCCTCAAAGAAGCATGTCAATTTGTATATCGCAGAACTCTCGGTGGTATTTGTAGGCCATGGAACAACAGAAGCCCAACTTTCAGCCCACAATCCCGGCAACCTAGAATGAAGATTCCGTGCATGCTCTATATATCCACTTCATCAAATTACATATTTGATTTTTGTAGGCCACAGAACAACAGAAGACCAATTTTCAGCCCCCTAGTCCGAGAACCCGCGATCCAAAATTTCAAATAGTCCGCAAGACCGCTTGTCAATTTGTATATTGCGGAACTCTCATTGCTATTTGTAGGGCACTGAACAACAAAAAACCAATTTTCAGCCCGACAGCCCGAGAACCCTCGATCCAAAAATTCAAATAGTCCGCAAAACCGCTTCTCAATTTGTATTTCGCGGAACTCTCTGTGCTATTTGTAGGCGACAGAACAACAATAGCCTAATTTTCAACCCACCACCTCGACAACCCGGAATGAAGCTCCCGTGCCTTTGTTTTAAAGATATCTAATTCGGTATTGGTAGTCTTTTTATGCTTTTGTCCATGAACCTATGGGAGCACAATTTTCAGCCTGCCAACTCGACAGCCGCAATGGTCTATATATCTACTTAATCAAATTACATACTTAGTATCTAGCAACTCTTCTTTGTAACATACGTATGCCCTTAAATATCAAATAGTCCACAAATCCAATTGTCAAATTGTATGTCGCGGAACTCTGGGTGCAATTTGTAGGCTACAAAACAACAAAGCCTGAATTTCAGCGCACCAGCGCGTTACTACTATTCCTTTGTATTTTTTCCATGACCGTATGCAAAGCATATGTAAAGAATAGTACTTCGTACTCCACAACTCCAATTGTCAAATTGTATGTTGCGGAACTCTGGGTGCAATTTGTAGGCCACGAAACAACAAAGCTGAAATTTCAGTGCACCAGCGCGTTACTACTATTCCTTTGTATTTTTTCCACAATCGTATGCAAAGCATATGTAATGAATAGTACTTCGGAAATGCTAAAATTTTTTGGACACCATGCCCTTAAGATTCTAATAGTCCACAACTCCGATTGTCAATTTCTATATCACGGAACTATCCCTGCTTTTGGTAGGGCATGGAAGAACATAAACATCCCTAGAAGATGCCATCCAAAAGCTCACTAACTATTGAATCAAGACTCTCCCTTGTAAAACTACATATTTTGTATGTATAAATTATGCTATTCAAGAACGTTTCATTCCATAAATTTCAATTTCTATTGTGTGCAGGAATGCTCATTTTTTTTGTTGTTTTTTGTCAACAAACCTATGTAACCCACATTACCACAATTTTCCCTAGTTTTAGCCCATGTACCCATGTACTTCAACTTCATGCTCACGTGTCTGTACTCCTTCGCATTTATTCCCTTTCCTGTGGATGTGATGCCAGTAGAGCACACGTGCCGAGCGTACCAGCCAGGAGCGATACTCTGTGGCGTCGACGATGTGACGACCGCGTGCCACTCACTCTCAACTGCCTAATCAATTCAAGTTCAGCTCGCTCGAGGCATGGAACCATTACTCTCAGTGCACCCTGCTCTGCTTTCGCATCCTTTCGACGGACCAACACCCTCGCTGCGCCTTTACTCTACGCGTGCGACCCTTTTTGGAACCTCACCAGCTGCCCGACCTATTTCAATTTCTCCAGCGAGTCCAGATGGTTCATTCTTTCCTTCTTTTTCTTCTCAGAGCTCAACTTCCTGCCCAACCTTTTCCTCCCGTGTTCCTGTCGCGTTTTTTCTCTCCCATTGTCCCGAAGATGCCCCGACTACGAAGGAAGTTCAAATGCCGGCCAACCTGCCACCCAAACCGACCCCGCCTGGTCCTGCGTCCCTCGCCTGCTCCCTCCCTGTTATCCTCCTCCTCCTCAGCCACCTCTATAATATCCCCTAGTAGAGCCCTAGTTGTAATTATGAATTGTAAACATATTGGATAGGCTGGTGAACCAAGTTAATATAAGTTGGTAAGGATTATGAGTTTATTAGGCTGGAGAGCCTAAGTGTTAAGGCCAGGAGCTTGTTTTTGTATATGTAATTATGCAGAACGTTAATAAAATATGAACACCGCTGCATGTAGACCAAACATGATGAATGAGTGACGGGGGACTAAGCTTCCACAAAGCTTGGGTAAGGGATTGGGGGTTGGAAGGTTGGAAATAGAGGCTAAGTGTTGAGCCTAGGGGCTTAAGTCCTTGGGAATAATATTTTAATATTATTTCAAAAGCCATGTGAAATCTATGTTTTGTCCTAAGTTCCTGGGGAGGAACGCATGCTGAGGGAACGCCTGCAGCTTCATGGGCAACATGTGTCGACCCAGGTGCATACGATTTAACCCAGGAAATGAGCCGTGTTGGGGGTTCACTTCCCATTTCCGTCGACTGTTGCGTCAGAGTTGGGGGGCATTCCTCCAACCATCACTTGAATCCGGGGTTTGACCTTCCAATTTCTCCATCCTCCGTCTGAATGTGTTTGGCCTCTATGATTGAACCTCTGTACACCTTACACATCTCTGAAACCAGAGCGATGAGTTTGTTCTTTATTGCTGGTTGGGAGAATCGAATGTTTCATAATTGCTGAGCCATGCATCCTGTGTTGCTTGCTGGAAAGCCGACGCATCCTGTAATCGCAGAGCCGTGTTATGCCTTAGCGCTGATTGTTACCGTTTCGGGTGTCCATATCTGTTTTCCCAGTTGAATTTTGTGGCCACGTAGTGCTGGACTACGTGTGGCTTGCTGGCCAATGTAAGTCCGTGCTGAGCCTCGTGGTTGCCCGATTGTGTTGGGAACCGAGATTAAGGAAACATGTTGTTTGACCTGTGTATAACCTCTCTCCGGGTGAGGGAGGTGATTGTTGTTGAAGAGGCAAGTTACCAAGCCTGTGAGTGACTCTCCAGGTGAGAGAATGCACAGAGGAAGTGAGAACTCCTAGAAGGAGTCCTGTAGCTTCCACAGAGCTCGGAGACTTCTGATCCGGTCTGTTGCTGAAGCCCAAGGCAAGGGAGGTTTAGCAACCGAAGGACTGTCCGGGTGACAATGAAGGTGTATACTCCTAGGGTGGGATAGACATGTGGGGAACGAGAGTCTGCGAGTAGTGGGCATAAGTGGCTCCTGGGAGAGAATCCTTCTTCTGTGACTGTGTGTCTTCCTGTTGTCCCTCCTAGCCTAGGAATTCCTGCCTGGTGGAGCTTAGTCCCAGCTCGGGGGTGACCTACTGCTGAGAGTGATGAGCAACGCAGTCTAAGGTTGGGAGGTTCATGGGAGGTCTACACGCAGTTGGTGAATTACATCCAGTTTAAAAGATAAGTATATACATGCGTATAATTTCAATTAAATATGAATGTCTGTGATTCTAGCAATGTTTTCATGTATTCTGCTGTATTCATGAATTATTGTTAATGCCGTGGATTATGTATGCTAACAGTATTAATGTGCTTACTTTGTGTTTAACTGTAACTAAACAACTGTATTTCATAAGAATGCATAATATGTTACAATAGTGTTTTTCTGTGACGTTAGTGGTGTTGGCCTAGTCATGAGGGGGTTGATGGCCGGGGAATGCTACAGTATGTGAATCATTTAAATGCATGTTATTAATTAAGTATGAGAATGATGTTGTTCCGCGTAGTAGCATTTCTCGGCCAGTGGGTTGACGACCGAGGACGTTACAACCTTGTCCTCCTCCCTGACACAGTCGACTCAATTTCCCGCATCTCTCCCGCCCCTTCCTGCATCTCTTGCCAATATAATGGAGGAGCTCGATTGCTTAGGGGCCTCCTAAACAACAACGCATGACCTTTAGCCAATTCGACATCTGTTTCACACCCAGGCTCTTTGGCCCCTCCTAACTCTCTGACCACCCAGTCGCTTCAGGACCAGCTTCACAACACCCAATTTCAGATGCATGGTCCGGAAGCCAGTCAAAATTTGCGAGGACAACCCCAATCTCGAGCAAGTTCTAGCGCTGACCCAAAATGCGAGTGAAAAACAGGCCTTGCATTGGTGCAGAGTTTGCTATTCGACCTGCGTCGGGACATGGACGACCTCCGGTATCACCTACAGACCCTCGATGACAAAACCTCTCAACTTCCGCAGTTGCTTTTTGCGTTACAAAATTCTCATCTCCTCGCACCAGAGGCAGTCCAATCAACAACATCCCAAACAACAACAACCTCGGCACCAGTGTTGCCACTGGAAAATTTGGTCCATGTAGAGGCATACTGCGAGGACCAGAGGCTTCCATCACACCCCGAGGACGCCCAGAAGGAAGAACACGTGCCATCAGAGATGAAGAACACTATGCAATTGGACCGCACACTAGTCCAGGAGGAGCCGCCTCCTCCCGGGGACATGAAATTTCACGCCTTTTGCATGGCCGCGTTGCCGCACTATAGCCCATACCGGTGATCTCTGTTGTTTTTTCATGTGCATGTCGAACTTTCATGCATTTGTCCATGCTTATTATAATTATGCTATCTACACTTTCCACAATTCTAGCGCCCACCCTTACGGGCCAGAATTTTGAACTCTTCTTGCATCAGTGACAATCCACACTTACGTTATGAAGCGGTTTGGCTAGCTGAGCTGGTATTCCCTCAGGACAACTCAGTATTTACAGCTTGAAACCATGAAAATTCTCTGTACTCCTTCATTTTGACAGACTTTTATACAATCTTACTTATAAAAATAAAAATATTGAATAAAATTAAAAAAATTGCTTATACTATTCATTAACTAAGACATGTTATAGCATTATATAAATTACTTTAAATTTGCATACAATGTTATAATATTCTATAAATTGTTGTGTCATGTATATCACAGAATTGTTCGTTACAAAATGTATCTGACGAAAGTCTTTGGTGCAAAATGTATATCACGTAACACACTGGACATGAAAAGTGTGAACCTGAGACTCTGCCAACCCGCAACTCCGTAATTGTTCAGTACAAAATGTATGAAGTTTTATAGCATTATACAAATTACTATAAATCTCCGTACAACGTTATAATCTTCTATAAATCACTGTCTCATGTATATGACAGAATTGTTGGGTGCAAAATTCCTATTGTATGCTAATTTTTTGGTCTTTAACGACGTTCATGTTTTAAATGTTGATGTAATTTCCAGAGATATGTAACATACATTATTTATTTTATAATAAGTTTCTATAGTTCGCAAGCCCGCTTGTCAATTTGTATAGGGCACAGAACAAAAGAGGCCCATTTTTGAAACCAACAGCCCGAGAACCCGTGATCCAAAAACTGGCTAAGTATGGAATGACCGCTCCGTCCATGCTCTATAAAACGTGTGCAAAGAAAACCAATTCGGCAATGCTATATCTTTTTTGTCCAAGAAAAGCCTTAGTTTTAAAGAAAAATAGTTCGACAATGCTAATTTTTTGGTGTTTTTCTCCACGAACCTATCTAACAGACCTTATTACTATTCTATTGTATAATCGACATTATTAATTTTTGATAAATTTCTATAGTTTGCCACTCTGCCTGTCATTTTGTATATCGCGAAACTGTCGGTGCTATTTGTAGGCCACGAAACACCAGAGGCCTAACTTTCAAACCGCCACCCCGAGAACCCGCGATCCAAAAACTGGCTAAATATGCAATTAGGACTCCGTGCATGCTTTATAAAATCTCATCCCCATACTTTATAAAAGTACACATTTCGTATGTATAAATCTAAATATATACTTTATACAAGTACATATTTCGTATGTATAAAAGTACATATTTCATATGTATAAAACTATATATTTACTTTACTATGTTCTACATACAAACCACATCTACTTCAACTTACTACCCACGTGTCTCTACTACCTCACATTTACTCCCATCCCAACTATTTTTAAAATTTAAATGTTACCATTGTATAATATCATGTTACTTTTTCAATATCATGTTATCTAAGAACTTTGATGACCATTTAAAGCTTGTTTTTTTTAATTTTGAAATTTATAAAATAGTAGTTAGTGTCCAATGCATATCGTCACCTTACATCTTTAAAACTTAATTTTAATGTATATGGTAATGTTATATTCTTAAAACTTAAACTTATGGTAACTATTAAAACTTAATAGTGAACTTTATATTTTAATATATTTATGTTTTTTTAAATATTTTATTATTTTTAAAAGATATATTATTTATAAATATATATTTATATATTGATGTTTTAAAAATATTTTATTATTCTTAAAAATATATATTTAGAACGTAATAGTGAATTTTATATTTTAATGTATATTAATGTTCGAACTAATTCAAATTCAAATTCGAACAACTTCTCGAATGTGTTCGAACTAATTCAAATTCGATCGTAACAACTTTTCGAATGCGAATTCTACCATTGGGGCAGGGTGGTCCAAAAAAGCACATTCTCCTGTGCATTATTTCTTGAATTTGAACTTGAATCCATTCATCCGCTCCATGCTCCCTCTTCGAATTTGAATCCCATGTGATCAACAATGTTAACCTCATCAAACTCTGGGCATAAACCTTCTTTTGCGGCTTTCTTGGAATAGCCATCCTCATCATCAGATTTAGGAAAACCCTCAAGATTTGCCGCATACAGTGCGCCACTGCTTTGCTTCAAACATAAGCTGTGGTCCAAACTGATGACATGATCATCATGAATGTTAAGACCAGTGTTGCACGGAGCGGGAGCGTTTAGAAAACGGGAGCGTCGAGAGCGTCATTTTCCAAAAATCCTTGGGAGCGGAGCGTCCCCGGAGCGTCTATTATATATATATTACGTTTATATTCAACAAAAACATGCAAAAAGACAAATTAGTTGCAAAATGTATGAAAACATGCATATTTGTGCTTGTAGATGAATACTACATTATTACTAAGTTCAAATTGCCATCCATAGTATATTAATGATTATATTGAAACTTTGAAAGAAAGCATTACGAATAAACAAGCAAGAACATTTAAATGACAAACATGAATGACAAGCAATGTTCCACCAT